>JAJJWW010006737.1:0-168390 GCA_023531295.1 Papaver armeniacum
AACCGAATAAATTCAATAAAGTCGACCACCGGAACCCTTGTATATGCCGATTGTGTTGACCTAGAGTTAGGATTATCGACCACCGGTACCCTTGTATATGCCGGTGTGTTGATATTAGTCCAGAATCGCATCTCAGTCCATTAGGATAGGTTCATTTTGGCGGTGGCCTTCGGGGACAGGATATGAGAAACACCGTTCACCTTAGTCAACATCAAAACCATCTAAGTTTTTTTTCTACATCCATCTTCTTAATCTATCCATGTGATTGGTTGACTCAAGGTTATGATGTCCGTAAACTATACGAGTAGAGCTCGTCACTTATATATGAATTTTAGTATACTTGATCGAAAACTCGTGTACATCAATTGGAATTTCGCATCGGGTACTTCCCGTTGTAGTCAATAAGTATGCCAACCAAGGAGATTCTTTAGTGCCTTCCAAGGTTCTCGCGTAGATAGCTAGGGTCCTGGAGTGTAAAGGTTTTGTGGGTATATCTCTTGTAAGCCCTCCGAAACTATAACTCGGCCACTAGGGCCACCTAGGGGTTTAAAGGCTTATTGCATACGCTAAATGCAATCGACGATGCTGCGACGGTGAGTTAGGATTTTATTTTTGCTCGAGGACTAGCAAATAATAAGTTTGGGGTATTTGATAGACACATTATTGTGTCTAATTTGTCTCGATTCTATATATTGATAGTGCTCATTTTTGTACTTATTATGGTGTTTTATGCGTGTGTAGGTATTTTTGGCCAATAAACATTTTTGGAAAAATCGGCTCGAAAAGTTGGTAAAAACGCCCGAAGGACACATGCTATCCGGACTCCCACCATGGATAAGGGGTACCCCAAATTACTAAGGGGCACCCCAGGACACCCCACAAGGCAGCTGCTAGCGCCACCCCTACTCTAGTTGGGGGGACTCCACCTTCTTCACGTGAAAACTGAAATTTGGCGGGAAATGACACGTTCAATTTAGCTGCTTCTGCGAACCTTCTGTGTTGGATTTTGGTCGATAACTTCATTGATTTCATCATGGTAGTGATTTGGTATGACCCTTTTACATCAAAACAGGGTACATAAGGGTTAAATAATCGAGAAAAATGGAAAGAAAAGAGTAAAACAGGAGGTGGAGAGTATATCGGTGTTTGGTGGTATTCTTGGCAGTTGCGTATAAGGAGGGAGGAAATATATCTCTGAAGATTTGGTATATATTGTTAGAGAGTTTATGGAAGTTAAGAGACGTGTTGACGTAAAGAAAGAAATATTTTCACTTCTTCTACAAAACAGAGCCGTGAGTGATTCGCGGGATATTTTCCGAGTTGTTGAGGAAGTTATGCACGGTTGAAGGAAATATATTCTATGTTCGATTGGAAAGAGATTTAAAATAACCCAGGTTCTGTTTTCTACGCGTGGAAGAAAAGGAAAGAAGAAACCCTGACTTCCGGTGAAAGGCAGGAAAGGTTTTGGAAGGATTTTTCGGCAAGATACTTGGCTTGCTGTGTATAAATATTGTTGCTGGGACTCACAACGAGGGGGGGCGTGAACTTTGGGGAGGTTTAGAAGCATTGCAGAAAAAAAAACAATCGAGTTGCAGAGACACAGGCGAGAGGTAGAAGAAGAACACAAAACAGCAGTAAGAGACAAATGGCATTCCGTGGCCTTTTCTTTCAAATTCAATCAATTTGTCACAACTTCTGTAACAATTAATTCCGGTTCGCAACAGTTCGTGTTAGGGTTCTTTGTAACAGTGGTTCTCAGAATAATTATAATCTGTACAAACACGTTTTGTTTTATACCTTCTCTTCTTTTTAATCAACTTTTGAGCAACAAACATGTATTTTGAGCAAGTGGTTTAATATGAGGAGCTAAACCCCATTCTTCGAGGCGATAGAGGCTCGTTTTTCCAACAAAAAGTGGTATATTCTATTTTATCTATTTATTTGCAATTATTATATGATTATTTGCCTTGATCGAAAATTGTTTGAATGGTTTTTGTTAAGCAATTGTTATTTCTTTTGATAGAGCATACTTGGACCTAGGTTTTTGATGTTCTATGCTTCGGATTTACACTTGTTATTTTGAGAATCTACTTGTTGCAATAGTTTAGAATCAAATTGAACGAGAAAATTGCATGAATATAAATATTGGATTAAATCACTTTGAACTTGGAAAATAGTGGAATCTTAGCCTCAGTGTCTTTTAATATTGATAACATATTTGTCTGAGTTTTCTATAATTTTTAGTGAGTTTTCTATTTTTTTTTTGAATTTAAGTCTAAAAAATCGTTCACAAGTTCGAGAATCGAATCACTTTATTTACCACTATCACAACCACATCAGTCTTCTTGCAAAAGATGTTGCATTTGTCTTTGTAAGGAAGAATTGGAGCAATTGAAAGATCTTCTCACATCCTCCCCTATAGTCAAACCACCCGACTGGACCTTACCATTTGAAATTATGTGTGATGCGTCCGATTATCTTTTTGTAGGATTTGTTTTGGGTCGTGAGTAGATAAACTCCCTTATGTGATCTACTATGCTAGTAAAACAGTTAATGATGCTCAACTAAACTATTCAACAACTGAGAAGGAATTGCTTGTTGTTGTGTTTGCATTGGATAAGTTTAGATCTTATTTGATAGGATCTAAAGTCATCATATATTCGACCATCCGCATTGAAATATCTTTTGACTAAAAAAGATGCTAAAGCTCATCTAATTCGATGGATACTCTTATTACAAGAGTTCAATCTAGAGATTCAAGATAAGAAAGGGTTTGAAAATGTTGTTGCCTGATCACTTATCTAGGTTGAATGTTGATTCTATTGATGAATCTTTTCTTATTAGAGAATCATTCCCACGATGAATAATTGATGCTCGTTTCTGAAATGTCTTGGTTTGCTGTTATTGTTAACTACCTTGCTACTGGTAGAATTCCCTTGCATTGGTATAGACAAGACCGTTCTAAATTCTTGGCTAAAGTGAAATATTTCTTTTGGGATGACCCATACTTGTTTAAATACTACCCCACCAACTCATTAGGAGATGTGTCCCCAATTCTGAACAAAGAGATGTCATCTCTTTCTGTTATGACCATGCATGTGGAGGCCATTTTAGTGCCAAAAAAACTGCTGCAAAGATCTTGCAGAGTGGTTTCTATTGTCCATCATTGTTCAAAGATAGTCATGCATTCCGTGTTGCTTGTGATCGATGCGTAAATTAGGAAGTATCTCAATAAGAAACATGATGCCCTTACAACCTATTTTGATTGTTGAATTGTTTGATGTATGGGGTATTGATTTCATGGGTCTCTTTCCTAACTATGAAGGTAAGTTATACATTCTTGTTGTTGTTGATTATGTCTCTAAGTGGGTAGAAGCCATTGCCTCCAAAACAAATGACCATAAAGTAGTTCTTTCTTTTCTTAAAGAAAACATTTTCACTCGTTTTGGAACACCTAGAGCAATAATCATTGATGGTGGTACTCATTTTTGCAATAGACCTTTTGAATCACTTATGCGCAAGTATGGAATCACCCATAAGGTAGCAACACCATACCATCCTCAGACCAGTGGCCAAGTAGAAGTTTCTAATATGGAAATTAAGCACATTCTTGAAAAGATTGTTAATCCAACTAGGAAAGATTGGTCTTTACGTTTAAATGACGCTTTATGGGCCTATAGAACTGCATACAAAACTCCTATTGGCATGTCCCCTTATCGACTTGTGTATGGTAAAGCTTGTCATCTACCGTTGAGTTAGAACATCATGCTTATTGGGCGTTAAGAAATTGAACTTTGATCTTGATAAAGCCTGGTACCCAAAGGAAACTTCAACTTAATGAGTTAGAATAACTAAGAAGTTATGCTTATGATAGTGCAAAAATGTACAAACATAGAATGAAGGTATTCCATGACAAACGCATTTTGCGTAAAACCTTCACCCCATGCCAAAAAGTTTTATTGTACAACACTCGTTTGCATCTTTTTCCAGGGAAGTTACGTTCTCGATGGTATGGACCATTCTTGGTACGTGTTGTTTTCCCTCATGGAGCTGTTGAACTCGAAAATCCAGCAACCAAGAACATCTTCAAGGTCAATGGTCCGATATTGAAACCATTTTCGGAGCATCTTCCACCAGAAGTTGAGACCACTGACCTGGAAGACCCCATCTATGTGGACTAAACTGGTTCACCTGTGTACATACGTATCGATTAAAAGTCCATTCTCTTTTCCTTTTATTTTTCTTTTTGCATAATTTTTATGTGTGCTAACCAAACTTTTTGTCTTATCGTTCTATATCTTGTTGTTTGCTTTCAAAGCATTCATCCACTTCTGGTTTAGCACCATCCTTTTTGCATCTGGTAATCTCTTTCCTTTAAATTTACTATACACTGTTCTCCTGGTATGTTATTGTAAATCTGCTGATATGTTGAAACATTGAGGACAATGTTAGATCTAGGTTTGGGGGATTATTTTGCATATAAAGTTTTTAGTCTTTAGTACTTAAAAAAAAAAAAAAAATCTTCAAAATCTTCAAAATCTCCAAAAATCTTTGTAAATATTTGCATAAAACCTCCAACTTGTAGAGATTCTAGAGTCACTAGCATTCTTCTAACTATGTTTACATAGAGAGTCTGACCGAAATAACTGAAATTAGAAGAACTAGAGAACACAATCGGGTTTCTTAGTTGTTAGAGCGTTAAAGTTGGATTTAACCATGTTAGAGGGCGAATTAGGTGCAACAAAGATATTTGGTATCAGAGTTGTAATCACCTTTAGTGGATACTACCTATTTGTACATCAAGCACCAACCTTCAATTTTTTTTGTGACTATCTAAAAATTCCTTTTAGAGTGTGTGTCACCGTACGTTAATTTCGGGTAGGAATGGTGAGCTACCCAACTTCGCACCACTTTCAGCACTATTTTTGATCTCCTGAGTGCTAATTCTGTCAATCATGAGGATGACATCTAAAGATGAAAACTCCTTCTTGTAGTTTGATTTGCAGTTAACAGCATTCTCTCTCTCGACAACGAGCAGCGCAACGTCAGATTCTATGAAGAAAATTTGAAGTAGTCCGAGGTTTACATGCAACAACTCAAGAAAGAATAACAATTCATATCCAAAGTGAAGATCTAAAATACAAAACAAAGCTTGGCTAAGTTAGGCTAGATAAAGAGCAGCCGAGATTTGTCTAGGAGGGATAAATCTATGGTCGTGGTTTTTTCAACTAACCATTATAAATACTTTATTAATTAGTGTCCTATTAATTACTCATGATGAATGATTAATTAATTTTTCATGATAAATGTTCATTTAATGAATCTATTAAATACATATTTTTATTAATAAATAAGTTTATTAACAACTATATATATATATTGATCGGTAAAGAATTTGGTGAAGTAGTTTCGAACTCGGGTAATCGGTATCATCAATTAATGAATTTACCACTGTACTCTGATGACCCGGTTAAAAATTATATTAATAATTTTTAATGGTGGTAGTGAAAGAAGCAGTGAGTGGTGGAAACAGTGGCGGATATTTGTGAGTGGCGGAGGTGGTAACATTACTGGTGGTGGAAAAAATAGTGGGCGTGGATGGTTTTTACGTACAGTGGTGGATGTTAGTGAATAGTAGTGGACAATAATAGTTTTGTGTATTTACGAAATGGGCAACATTTTATTGTGATAGATGTAGTTGGTTGTTTTTAGCACAACTGGTAAGGACAAAACATAAATATTTTGAGGAGGATACTAAATCATATAAGACAATATGATCATGACCGCTGGATCACCAAAATGGGATCCCAGTTATTTATAGTACCCGATCGAATAAATCACGGTTTTTAGTATTAAAATAAAATTGATTACACTTCCATAATACAAAAAAAAAAAAGGACAAGTTAGGCTAGATGAAGAACGATCAAATTTATACTTGCAGAACATAAATCTACCGCTATAAATGATCACGTTTAATTAAAATTGAATAATAAAGGTTCAGTTGATATTTCATAATAAATGTTTCTTTAATTAATCAAATGAATATATTTTTTGTTGATATATAATAAATTTATTTGATATGAACCATATCAGTAAGCATTAATGGTGGTTGTGATGGTGGGCAGTGGTGGTGATAATGGTGGTGGGTGTTGGTGAGACTGGTGGAGTGGTGACGATAATGTGGTGGCGGAAGAAGTAGTGGTGGTAGGGTGAGAAAAGGGGTCCTAATATAGGTAAATTAAGCACTAACGGTGGTTGTGATAGTGGGTGGTGGTGGTGGATCGGCGGTGGGGATAATGGTGGTGGGTATTGGTGAGACTGGTAGAGTGGTGACGATAATGTGGTGGTGAAGAAGTAGTGGTAGTAGGGTGAGAAAAGGTGTCCAAAGATAGGTAAATTATTTAGTCACCCTTGGTTAATTTTTCTTGTTTTGTTTTAATTTGATTTTAGTTTTCAAATTACTTTTTTTATTATTTTTTTAAAATGTCTTTAAAAATAAAAAAATTTTAAAATTAATTTTTTTTTTAAAGTTTAGATTTTTCCAACAAAAAAAAAATGTTGTGATTTTAAGATTTGCCGGTAGGGGCAGGAAGAAAAATGAAACCTATAAAAAGATTGACCAAACACATGGCTATGCGCGAATTAATTGTAATCGGTTCAGTTTCTCACATCTCTTTATTCCCCTTTTTTGTCATGGTTTTTGTTTTTGTCATTATTTCTCCCCTACTTCATGGATTATGCAAGGCTACGCGTGAATTTATTGTAATTGATTCAGTTTCTCACATCTCTCTTTATTCCCCTTTTTTGTCATGATTTCTGTTTTTGTCATTTCTCCCCAACTTCGTGTAATTATGCATGCTTGAAAAATAGTTCATGATAATAGGTAAAGAGACAAGAAAAGAAATGGATCAAGAATTAAATATTATTATAAATTTTAGAAAAATGAATAAACACAAATCTATGTAAATTAGGAACCCAACAATTTATATCGAAGAGAAAAATTAAATTCTAATGCTAACAGATTTTGCAAGATTAATCTAATTGATTTTAAAGTAATTTTAGGTGTTTTTAGTTTTGTTACAAGTTTGGTGAATGACCTTTGATGATATTTTTTTGAAGTAGTGAATGAAGTAATGTTCTACTGCCCATAGGATTTGCTCTAACGATTAACTATGTTTGTCCCAAAGGGTTGTATGACTTACATACACAATATTAAAAGATTCGAGGATAAAGACATGTTTACCAACTCCTCAAAACATTTAGACATCGATCGGTTCGATTCTTCTCAGACAATTACGACATGTATGAATCGATGGATACATTTGAAACACATATCTTTGCCCGTGCCGTAACGGCACGGGGTTGAGACATAGTACAAGACAAAGAGCGAATTCGTTATACAAGATTGAAGACTTATCTTACAAGAGCAAAGAAAATTAAAGAAGATGAGAATTAGTGAAGTTTATGAAATCAAGACAACGCAAGTTGTGAAGAATTGAGTGATAAAGTCCTTCATCCATGGATTTAGTAGTTGTTTTATTTTCAGTTGTATTGTCTGTTTTAAAAAAATCATAGTTTATTTTCTTAGTTTTGTTTGAATCACACCATGGTAAAGAAGAAGAATTTAAGAGGAAATTTCAAGCAACAAGGAAACTGAAAAGAAGAATTAGAAATTGTCAAGGTTCTAGGAAGTTCAAGAATTCATCATCGACAGTTGAAGACCTAAGATTGAAGACAAAGACGTTTCTATGGATACTGTGAGAGTGGTGCTGATTGCCGATCGGATGTGAATTTAAGTGAGTACTCCCATCATCCTGTAATGATTGATTTCCTTTCTTAAAGATCACCAGAAAAAGATTTTTATTCCCCCAATTTTGTGGAGTCTCCAGAAATTATTCGGAAGGTTCTCCTTCCAACCATTCAACGTGTGCAGGATTTCTCTCTTTATTCCTACCTGCACACATGAGAGACTAAAAAAGCGGTCTTTTTGAGTGCAATTATCATAAAACCTTATTGGTGAGGCAGAAGTTGAGGCTTGTGATCACTCTCAAACCCGAATTCTTTCATATGGTGTGGTTATTTCTCACTCAACTCTTAAGGATGAGAATGCGTTCTTTGGTATTTCCGACTTCTTATTACTAGCATGCAGAAACTCTATGTCCTCATAGCTCCTTGGATGCTTGGGACTCTGATACGCTCTGAAGTTTGAGAAGGTTTTGTAGTTTCACCTATGGTAAACCCTCACGAGACTACAACTCATCCACTAGGGACACCTAGGGGTTTAAATGCTTATTGCATTCGCTAAATGCAATCGAGAGACAAGCGACAGTGGTATAATTAGGATTTCTTAATTTCTGTTTCACTTGAGGACAAGTAAAATTCAGGTTTGGGGGTATTTGATGAGTGCCAAATATTGCATATTTCTACATCTTATTATTGGCATTTATCTCATCTTTTGTGCTTTAACTCCCTATATTATCCCAAATTTTGTGTTTTCATTGTTTTCAAGAATAAATACTTAACTAATTAATTTTGTGTTTTTAGGTACTAAATAAAGATTAGATGAATTGAGAAGCCAAAAGAGCATAGAATTGGGTGACCAGAAGCACGAAGAAAGAGCTCCGCTAAAAGGCAGTAAGGAGCGTAAAGGAAACATCGCGCAAAAAGCTGTGCAATCCGCTTGCACTCATTCCGCAAGACGCTTGCAAGAGCTACACCAACAGTGGCTTGGTAGAGAACCCAAGACCCAAAACCAAGATCCAAACCTGTTTCATACCCGAACTGTCAAATTTGATACAACTATTCAATCCAACAACATCCACATCTGTTGCATCAAAGCTTGATACAACCGCTCAACACTCTATCCACCTCTATTATTTCCCCTAATCGAACAAAACCAGACCAAATCCATTTCATCTTCTTCTCCATTTCACAGAGACAACACCTTCAATAACTCCACCGTACCATCTCTCTGAGCACAACCACCACCATCAGTAGCATCAATTAAGCCTCTAATCCCTATCTCTCTCAGCTTTATCTTCAATCTTATCAAGAATAGTGACCTAGAAGTCTGGAAATGAGATAGCTAGGGTTAGGGTTATTACAATTTGGAAAACATCAATTCAATGGAGTTGCAGAGGAGTTGAAGACAAGGAAAGTCAATAAAATATCATTAGTGAGTTGGGTTCTTATTAATTGTCGAATTGAAGAAGGATTGAGATAATTTGGGGTATAAATAGGGCTTTGTTCTTTGTAAACAAATCATCTAAGATTATTGGATCATATAGTTTTAATATAAATTGTGTTTGCATCCTGTTTATCATGTTCTAAATACTTTTGCTAAGGTTTAGATGAAGCGCTAGTTTTTGCTTTGTTATTCATGTTCTTGGTAATAATCTTGTTGTGCTTAATTGTTTTAGAATAACATTCAATCTTAATGCTTCAACACTTTAATTTCACAAGTGTATGTCATGCATCCATTGTATTTAGAGTTATCATGTGTTGTAGTCGTTGCAGGCTCATGCTTAAGCACATATATTGATCTTTTGATTAGTTGTGCCTTAAACAGAGATAGTTAATGCTTAGGGTGAATGCCTTAGTTGCGATTGGATTATTCATATTAGAGTCACCTTAGATATACTTAACTCTTTGTTATCAATTGTAAGGACAATCATGAGCGAGAATAACTAGTGTAAATTAGTGGTGGACTCAACTGCCCTAGTACCTCTCATCTAATTGTTTACAATCTATTCTTGCATCTTTCTTTACTTTCTCGCTTTAATATTTCAATCACTACCTTGTCGTATCAACACCCAACAAACCCCTTTTGGTTACTCTCGGCTTGAATCAGTTTTGGTAAGACCTTAGCTTCAACGTTACACCCTTCAAGTCCCCGAGGATCGTTTGTGCTTGCCCCTGTGTTGCATCAAGACACGTGCACTTGCGGTTATCATTGTAGGTATTGTTTAGAGACCTACCATCACTCAACTATCAATCGAATAAATCCAAATCTAGTTGGATCCCAGCCGATCAAGGTTTGTGCAACACAAAGATATGAGAAACAATAAGAAATCTTCTTCGTCTTCAAATCTTCTTTAATCTTCAATTAAAACCGGCACAACACCACTTGAATCTCTTGTGATCAATCACGCACAGTAACGGAGTCTCCGTTAACAATGGATTATCACAAGATGTCTTTAGATCTACAAATAATTCTAAAGATCCCTTCGATACTTCGATCTAGTTTGAGTGAATTTTATATCCGAAGAGAAGATTCTCAAGAATAAACAAACTAGGTGCAATCAAAGTTTCAACAACCGTTAGTCAATCAAATCAATCAAAAACTAATAACACTGCAATTATCTAGTTTCCCACCAATGGTACTCGTAGAGCTTCTTGATCCCAAAGAAGTCTTTAAACGAGCGGTCGTAAGAGATTTCGCCTTATTAGGGTACTTTCCTCTCCGGATAGACGGCTCCACCAAAAACAAAAAAAAAAAAGTTTGCATGGCTCTTAGGATGGTTTGCTAGAAATGCAAACTTAGGTATTTATAGACCAAGGATGTTTGGACACCAAGGAATTTCCAAAACCGAAAATATTCTCAAGATATGCAACGAATGGCTAAATTCGGTTTTCCTAATCCCAATAAATGCTTGTCCAAAATTTCCGAAATCTCTCAATAGAAAATCTCCAATTAGTAAATTGCACATTACTAATTTTTATTCTCTGGAGATATGCATTTAATTGTTGGTCATTAAAAGCATATATAACCAAAAACCTTAATTAAAAGATTCTCAATTAATTTCGGTACAGGATCTCCTTGAACAATAAAAGATAAGAGTCTGCACTTCGGGTTGCATAAGTCCGAATTTTGAGGTTAGCTAGACTTTCTCTATTGCTATCGATCTCCACACCTTGGATCAAACTATTTGATTATAAAAGGAAATCAATTATATAAAGTATTCAATTGAGTTGAAGCAACTCTTAGTTAGTGTGACGTCAGCAAAGTGAATCAAATGTGCGGAGTCCTGCTGGGATTCAAGAAGCGTAGGGAGCGCGATTGTACCTTAATCGACGGGATACCTTTTAGGGCTCAACTACATTCCAGCCCGAAGTTAATTGGTAGTAGGCTAGTGTCTGTAGCGACTTAATATAGTTTGGTGTTCAATCTGGACTAGGTCCCGGGGCTTTTCTGCATTTCCGGTTTCCTCGTTAATAAAACTTCTGGTGCTTGTGTTATTTCTTTTTCCGTATTATATTGTTTATCTTTATAATTGTAATATCACAGGTTGTGCGTTGATCAATCATAGTAGATACATCCGTCCTAGTTTGTTGGATACGACTTGATTGATTCTTGGACATTGGTCTTTGGTACCGTCCAAGTTATCTCTTTGTGATTAGGTTCACGGATTTGTTTCTGTAAACGTTCTAATCACAAGAGAGAGAGATATATAACTCTAGATATTATTCCTTGATTGAGTTTAACTCTCGGTGTTGTATTGAGTTTGTCCATACAGATCGCCTAAGAAAAAAGTGGCGGTGTATTTTGGTACACCCGCGTTTTCACAAGTTTTCCTTGATCACATAATACCAAACATCCTGAGCATCGACTTGCAACCACCCTATGGAGGACAAGATTACCTGATTTGGCCGCATACCAAAAAGGGTAATCTCACGGTTAAATCTGTATATGAGCATCTCATCCAACGACAAACTGTAAACAACATTCGACCATCTCCGTTGAACCCAATATGGAGAAAAATTTGGTCCCTAGATATCCTACCACACATCAAAGTCTTTGGAAATGCTATAAAGGTATCTTACCGGTGAGCATTAGACTAGGTAGATGAATAACATCCATAAGCACCAACTGCACTAGGTCTGACCAATCCGTAAAAACGGAAGAACACGCCCTTCTTAGTTGCCCTTTCAGTCAGGTTTTCTGGGCCGGTATCACTAGTAGAATGGATGCTAGAAATGTGAGAATCCCGATTGGATAGATTCATGGATTAGTAACAATGGACGGACTACTATTGCTAATGTGAAATGGAACCAAATGTATGTTACTACTGCATGGTTTATTTGGAAAGCTAGATGCCTTAAGTATTTCCAGAACAAACAACAAACCCCTACAGTTACTATTGATCTCATCCACACCCATATCAAAACTTGTCATGGTATCAAATTAACCAGACCTAGCCTATAACAGAAACCCAAGCTTAGAACAGCTAAATAACACACAAACTAGAATTCTTCCCCAAAGATCTATGCTATGTTACATCAATTGGTTTAACCGATTAACTGTGGCCACTGTGATTATTGTTCTAACAAATGAAATAGGAGCAAACAAAGGATAATGAGCCTTCCATTGCGAAGTGAGCTCTCTAGAAGAAAACAACACCCTGCGAGTCATAGCAGCAATGAGATGGCACCAACAACAAAAGAAGAGGACCTGCAACATTGAAGTCGATGACAAGAGACTGATGAAGAAACTGAAGACGAAATGGAAGCTCCCCCAAAGAAAAACCAACTCCACTGTGATCGAAGAAAATTTTGAACTATTGTGTTATTTTAGACAATTTACATGTAATTCCCTAAGGCTTGATTGGAAGCCAAAACTTATTTCTATTGTTGCAGTTTATGCCCCATCCTCTGGAGATGGTGGCAACTATATAACTAAATTGTAATATGCCTATGGCAAACAATGGGACTCAGACTCCAAATCTGAGAAGCTAGTCGGTAGCTTACTGTCTGTTTTCAAGAAAGGAAAATAAAGCCTCCTTAAATATTTTGATTTGCTTTAGGCGGGGAATGAGCATTAAGTTATTTTGGAAATGCTTTATGCATGGAACGAGCATCAAGTTATCCAAGATTATCGAGTTTGCACATGTATGGAACAATCAGCCCTACCCTGACCTGCGCGGATGACAAAATAAGTGGATTGGACAGCCTAGCCTTACCGTCTGTACACCACTACAATAGACTAGATAATTGCAACTAGCCAACAAAGTGTTCAAAAAGGTACACAAGCAAAAGCAAAGATGAGATTATGAGAAAGATAGTTCGCTAACATATCCGATTATGTATATATATACGCACAGAATCTTAAAGCCAATTATCTTCTATGAGTAGTACTGCTTTCAAAAGCAACTTAAACCACCTTTGCACTTGAAGACGACATGCATGATAGACCTGGCTAGCTCTCGCTCTCTACTTTCTTGGTTGGCTTTTTGCTTGACTTTTGTAATGACAACAACTTATTGACCAAAATGCTTACTTTTATTTTTTTTTCTCTTTTAGGCCCGATAACTCTCTTCACATGATTTTTCCCCGTGGTTCCATCGGTCGATTTACAACTTGGTGCGCACTGCGCCCTATGGAGAATCGGTGAAAAAACCGGAACCGACGATCAAAGTAGGGGTCTCCCAAAAGTGTCTCAGATTAGGTTAAATAAGTTGTTAAGCTAAAATTAGAGTAGGGTAACAAAAAAGATTGAAACAAAATTGGGAAACAAAACAAAATATATTTTAATATTTTGAGACGTTTATAAACCTGGCGAGATTGGGGTATACTCAAACTAATTGGGGTATACCCAATAAGACAAAATCTGGTCATTATGAAGTAAAAACCAAGCCACCCCTTAACCTTATTTTTTTAAATGGCTAATATGCCCTTGGTTAATTAATATTAAAATTTCGATTAGGTTAATTAATTGAGTTTAGATTAAAATTTTGAAATTATGAATTGGTAGATTAACCTTTTGATCCGTCTTATGAGTTCGATTTCGATCCAAAAATTTTGGTTTTGAAAATGCATAAAGCTAGGCAAGGTCGTGGTTTGAATAAGCTTAGACCACACATACTTGTAGGAATGTTAAACTTTGAATAAGCCGCCGATCTCTATTCCGCCCGGCGGTGTCAACTTTGAATAAGTCACGACCACCATATATCCTTTGGAATGGTCCTCGGATGAAGAACACGCCGACTATCTTGTGCGTAAATCTTGCGGTCGGCATGTAAATATTTCTTACCCTTAAGGCTATATTAATCTCGGCATGCAAAAAAATAAACCTTGCTAGGTGACATAATATGGAAGATGTAATTTACTTTATTCATTTAATTTTGGTTACTACATTGATTGAAACATAAAACCTAATCCTTGTCGACGGAAAAACGAATGCACTTAGCATGTGCATCAAGCCTTTGAACCCCTAGGCGACCCTAGTGGACGAGTTATAGTCTCGTGAGGGTTTACATAGAGGTCTACCCACAAAACCTACACTAAAACTTCTAAAGCCATCAATCTTCCTCCTCCGAAGACGATACACCCTCCATCATCTCAGGGGCATACTCCGGGATTTTGGATTCCATGAATTGATAGCTTGCATCGAATGCGAATGCTTCCCCCTTTTCCTCCAAGTACCGCGCTTTGGCGACTTCATGCTACAAAAACAAAACACAAACTTACTTTGTTAGTGCGGTTTAAGTTGGAAGATCAAACAACATGGATCACGTAAAATAAACCACAAAAATACTTACAAATTGTTCAATGGACAAGTTAAAGTGGGGAGCGTTGAAAATTGGTTTTTGGATAGCTAAATATGCAAGTATCGCATTTTCAATGACTATGTGCCTATCGTGCACTTGTTGAACACTTCTTGAGTTAGGATTCCCACACTCTTGGCTAAAAGTGTTGTGAACCCTAGCCCAAAAGGTTGTGGAATCCACCCTTACGGAGGACTGCCTTCGAACTCTAGTCTCCGCATACCAAGCTTTGGTGATTGCCAAATCTTCATTAGAATCAAATGAAGCCATTTCTTGTGTGTAGAGAGCTATTGGGTGAGTTAGATGGAGTGTGTGATGATATGAGCTTTAGAGAGTATATGCAAATAGTTGTGTGTTGTTTTGTGGAGATAAGTAGTGCATTTATAGGATGGTGCCCAAATTTGGCCGTTATAGTGCCCAAGTACAAGTCAATCAATGCAATTGTACTTGCCAAAAATTTGAATTTTGAACACGCCGGCATGGTCGTAAATTTGCTACAAATGCCGGGGTCCCAAAACGGCTAGGAATTGTATGGGTTCATTAGCATGCCGGCTGCGAATACCGCCGGCATTTTATTGTTTTGCTTCCCTCCCGACCTTACATGATTTTAGGCATCAGAAGAATGGATTTTTTTCAATATATGGCCGGCAGGGTCTCTATTTTCGTACACTTCCGGCTACAAACACGCCGGCTTGGTAGGAATGGTATTACCTTGTCGGCCCTGGTAACTACACATTTTTTTTTGTTGACAGGGCCGGCAGTCTGACATTTCACAACCTTGCTGGCCCTGGTAACTACACATTTTTGTTGACAGGGCCGGCAGTATGGCATTTCACAACCTTGCCGGCCCTGGGACAGCCGACAAGGTAGCTTAAAAAAAGCATGCCGGCAAATATATTGACACTTTATAAACAAACCATTCATTCATCCAACATTTTTTGTCCAAAATACGAAACATGTCCCATAAACCGTAAAAAAACATTTGTCCACACCATTAACTTAAACATTTGTCCACCACAACATAAAGAAATGAACTAGGAAAGAATTCATTGGCCACGACCACGACCACGGCCCCGTTTAGGAACACTACCTTCACCACCACGGGCACTGCTGCTACCTTCACCACCACGACCACTGCTGCTACCTTCACCACCAGGAGCACTACGAGTCCTCTTTTTATCAGCCTTTGTCTTGGCTTGTGCATCCTTAATAGCTTTTTCTTCCGCCTTTACTTGAGCTTGAAGTTGCTTGAACAATAGATGGGCATCCTCATTGTCAACATTGCAAGCATAGTCAATGTGCTTGCTTTGCACAGAGTTCTCCTCTATCTTTCGCGCAACATAACACCCTCACAAAGGTCTTCAACTGATCCTTCTATATTCAATTAAACAATAAACAATTAATAGAATGATTCGGTAATGCAATCAATCTTAAAATAGTAAGAGCAACTCTAAAATACTTACAAATATCTTAAGCATTGTTGTTGGGTCTTTCGATTCCATCTTCTTCTTACGAGCCGTTCTTGGTAGTCATTGGCCTAATCAGAGTAGGACGAGCCCAACCCAAGTACCACGCCATGTATTTCTCTGTAGCTTCATGACCGGTGGTCACCTCGTCCAAAGACTCACATCGATGTTACGGCCCCGTCTATTGTCCCAATGTTCTTGAGTTGGCGCTGGATCGTAAGAGACGTTAATAGTTTTTGGGAGGTGGTGCAGTTATCCGGTTCACGGTAAAGAATGGTTCTTCATCGAAATGAGGTTCTTCTTGGACGTAACCCAATTGTCGCATTACCCGATGTGGATCGTACATTGAAAATCCTTCAAACACAGTCATCAAGGGTCCATAGTATAATGCAACAACTTCATTTCTTCTTGGGATTAAACCTTGATTTCTATCCTCCCGAGACACGGATCAAATATCACCTCTTCCGTGAGTCAAATTGTCGATGGCGGCTCGGAGTTTCATAAGATTTTGCGGCATTTCCTTATCCTGAGTACCCTTAAAACTGTACCTTTGAGCTCTTGGCAAATGAACCGGAACACTGTTATCCACTTTGACGTAAGAGTTGTCTTTGAACAAAGAAGGAAAGCGTTCATATATCCAAACCTATGCAAAAAGAAAAAAAAGTTTAGTAAGAACCCCGATCTTTCGAGATTTGCAAATATAAATGTTTTAAACAATAAAATTACGGAAGAGACATGTGTTTCCGTTAACTTGCTTAGTGAGTGCCCTAGAAGATTTTGTCAACTCATTGTTCAAGAAGGCAACCACCACAGTACCCCAAGAATACCCACGCATCTCATGTAAGGGATCCAATAGTTGCAAGTAATCGGCCTCGACTTGGTTTAGGAATCGTCGGGGAAGATACATACGCCTGTGGTGTATAGCAAATAAGCGGCCGCGGTAGCATTGATTCGCAAGAGTGCACCATTCCTTCACTATCAAGGATTTCCGAGTCTTCCATAGTTTGTCCCTCAACTTCTTCACATTAAACTTCTTAATTAGTCGACCATCCTTCTTGTCAAGAACATCATCCGTCCGAACTCGACTCCAACCGAACAATTTCTTGCTCAATTCGTAAATCTTCTCGAAAGAAATGGCATTATCGAATCCCTCGGTGACTGCTTTTCCATCAACCTCGAGGCCTAGAATTTGTTGAGCATCATCGGGAGTTATCGCCATCTCACCGAATGGGAATAACAGAGTATCGGTCTCTCCATAGAACCGCTCACATAATGCAGAGATGGTAACTTTATCATGATTAATATTCGAACTCTCCACCGCAGGCAACAACCCGGAGTTCCTCACAATCACTTTCACCTCCTCACATTCCAAGTCAAGATTCCAAGTATGCATCACTGAACACGAAGCTTGGCGCCTCATGAGACGGATGGCATGCTTGTGATCCTAAATACCAAAAAAAAGAAAATGAAAAGAAATACAAACACTTGATGCAAATTTAATTAAGATAGTTACACACTTGAATAAATAACAAAGACGGATTAAGATTACTTACGATAGTATTATGGACCGTACATGCCCATGAGTGTTTGTATCCAAAAAGAACGACTCCACCATCTCTTTGGGGTCCCTTTTGGAGGCTCACCTTCTTTCAGTGCAACCATCAAGTGTTTGGGAGGCATGTGAGAATCAGCCGGTTTAGTGATCACCCTCTTCTTCGTTCCGGTTGAAGTTGAAGCCGAAGCTTCGGTGGCTTGAACAACAGCTAGAGTTTGTTCTCCTTCTCCATCTCCATCTCCTTCTTCTTCTTGTTCCTCTTCCTCTTCAACAATTTCATCTTCGATGATATTCTTACCTTTATCTCCATTACCATCATCATCATCACCATCATCATTACCTCCTCCAGCCTCATGCATGTCTTGATCACCACCATCATCATCATCATCATTGTTACCTCCTCCAGCAGCCGGATTGGTTTCATCAACATCATCATCATCACCTCTTCTACCAGATGGAATTGATTGGTCTTCATCTGGAGTCTCGTCTGAATCATTGGGTTCAGATAGTGGTTCTAAGACCTTTGTCGTTAAGGCACAACATACACCCCTCGATGTTTTGAAGACAATAGTTTATCACCAACACGAGGAGGGTTTGAAGGAGGACTAAGAGCCGCTTTCGAGCTGATTTCTTCTTTGCCATTCGCAATCTGAACAAGAAAAATTCAGAAAAAAAAACATTACAGGCCGGCAGGTTAGATATATTCAACATATCCGGCGGAACAATAGCCGGTAAGGTCGACCAAAAGATGAGTGCCGGCTAAACAACGCCGGCATTGTATCATCAAAATAGCCTTCCGGCGCGCAAAAAAAACAAGAAATTTTCACTATACAGGTCGGCAAGGTCCATTACACATACATTTCCGGCTGACAAACCGCCGGCATGTTTTTATATAACTACCCTTCCGGGTTTAAAAACTCTAGGCATCAGGAAACATTCAATAGAAGTAGCTAGGAAGGGTAAAAAACAAAAACTTGCCAGGCTTCATTAAAAGATAACAGAGACGCCGGCAATGTATACAGTTGAATAACCCTGCAGCCCTGCTAGTAGCAGTTACAGAAACTATACAGCCGGCAAGTTCTTCAACCTTATACCCTTCCGGCCAAACCCTAACTATGAAATCCCGGAAAGGTCGATAACCAAAAACCTTGCCGGCGCCGTAACTACCAATTCACAAATTCGATTTTTCTGACCTAATTTGACATGCAAACATGAAATTGAAGTACTAGAGTGAGTTTAAGTGTTCCCTTACTTTCTTAAGCGAACCATTTCACGTGTTTCAGCGGGTTCAATTCCTTCTTCTTCAACCGTTTTTCTCTTCACTTTCTTAGCAACCAAATTTGCAATTCCAGGGTTATACTCATTGGGTTTTCGATTAGATTGTTTCATACGAGTTGCCTCCTTCCGTGGTGGATCCATTGATGAAGATTAATCGGAGTTTTCGAATCGACGATTTTAACGAATTGATCGACGAGTTTTGGTGGTGGTGGGGTGATGGAGCCGGTAAGGTAAGGTTGTGGAGGAGAAGAAGAAGAGAAGAAGATGTAATGAAGAAAGAAAACTGATTTTGGTAGTAATTAGAGTTATAATGAGAAAGGGTAATTTTGTAACTTTACCCATTGACCTCCCCTTTGCCCTTAAAAAAGAGTCCCTATAAAATTGGGTATACCCCAATTAGTTTGAGTATACCCCAATCTCGCCAGGTTTATAAAACAAAATTTGATTTCGCATCTTCAGCTTTTATTATCTCTCCTTTGCTGCTCGAACAGCCTCTGTATGTCTCATTGTCTTCTTGCACTAGCGCTAACCCGTTCTTATGTGTATCCTTGAGTCATGACCATACAATCTTTCGTTCTTTTATGCCTACAAGCGTAGCTAGCCCATGGATGATACTCCCTTCGTCCCATTATTAATTGACCTATTTATTTTTAGATTTTATCACATTAATAGTTGATTTTATATCATTTGATACTCATGTTTATATTTGTTACGTAGGGTTTTAAAATGCTTTTCAATGATATAAAATTTACGATTATCCGTGGTATAGTTTGAGAGATAAACCATTTCTAAATTGTACTACTAGGTCAATTAATAATGAGACGGAGGGAGTACTATTTAATTAATTTCCTTCCCTTACCAAGAAAATAAATTATTTCACCCGTTTCAAAAAGATAGGTTTGGTTTCCTAGTTTGGGTGTCAAAAAAAAATAGGCTTGTTTTCTTCGACGGAAAATCAAATATTGTGGTTTTACTATTTTACCCATATTAGGGACCACATTTCTATCACTTAACAAATTTGGGGACCATTTTTTTAAGGAACATGAAAAAATGACTTAAATAAGAACGCGCGATTGGGGATACTTGAACTAATTGGGGATATAAATTACTTCCCCAACCAATAGTATCTGCTAAGGGGTGATTTTTGGATATGAAAATACTAAAATACCCTTTGGTTAATTAAAAAATATTATGAAAATACTATTATACCCTTTCTCCTAAAACTTAAAATCAAATAACCAAAACATCCTCCATTCTACAGCATCAGTTCCGGCACTCTTAGGGTTAGGTTTTTGCATTTTTTTTTCTTCATCTTCTTCATCGTTCTTCATCCGTTCTTCATCGACAATTAATCGTCGATTCAAAAATATCTTCGTCGATTACCCAATCTATCTATAATCATGCCTCCTCGAAAGAAACCCAATCCGCAATCAAAATCACTTGCTCAACAAAAACAACAAGAAAGAATCAATCGGATTGCCGAAGAATAAGAGGAGAACTCGGACAATCAACCTCTCGTAAACATGGCTTCTGTGAGAAGGTAAGTGATTTTGAACTAGTTTATAAGTGTTTGAATCGATTTACAACAGTCGGTTTAGGTTATAATCGCGAACCCTAACTCAAACAGTTGAGTTTCAGTGAGTTTCGGCATTGAACTTTGTATGAATACAATGTCGGTACTTAATTACGGTAATAAATTTAGGTTGAAGGCAATGCCGGTAGAGAGTTACGGCATTCATTTTAGTATGAATACTATGCCGGTATGAAAATTCTAAAACACCTGAAACTTAATGTTTTGTCCCGGCATTGATTTTAGGTTGAATACAATGCCGGTAGTTGGTCACGGCATTGTTTTAAATTTAGTACGTGATGCCGGCAGTCCACTTTTAGTATACAGGAAGACCCTAGGAGAGTCCTCAGTACCGGCATAGTATTTAGGTTGAATACGATGCTGGTACTTGATTCCGGCATGGATTTGAATTCTTACGTCTGTGCCGGAAGTCATCTGTTTGTATCCAGGAACAAACAAGGAATTACCTAAGACTACCGGTATTGTCCATAATTATTCGATAATGCCGGCATTGTGTCCCGACATAGTTGTTTTGTTAAATGACTATGTCGTTCTTTGGTCCCGGCATTGTAGATATTTCGTGACTCAATACCGGTACTGGTGATTCTATGTCGTTTTTTAGTATATCTATGCCTGCATCAAATATGAAAGTGAGTTGTCTTATATTTATTTCTTATTTCTTTTAATATAGGGCTAAAGCAAAGGAAGCTAAGAAAACAAAAGCTAAGGATGCTGCCATTAAGAAAAGAAAGAAGAACGATCTTGGTACTCTTCGGTCTCTGCCTCCTCGAGGGAGAGAACAAGGTCGCAACAAACGTTTGGGGGCATCTAAAAGAGGAGAGTGGTGGCCGTAGTCTACTCGTAATCCGTGAACCTACTGGAACAGTTGAGGACAATGAGAAATATGAGGAGAAAGATAATGAGGTTGATCCAAGTCAATTAGCAACCCAAAACCAAGTTTTAGAGGAAGATAGTGGGCCAAGTCAAAAACCGACACAAGGTAAAGGCAAAGGAAAAGTAAAAGTAAAAGTTAAAGGTTAACACCTTCATCATACTGATAATATGATACCTGACCTTGATCGTGGTAGAATTTGGGGTGAAGCTTCGGATCCGAGAATGCTATTTGGCTATAAGGACACGTGGGATCGTACTATCTATCAAACCTATGTAAGAATTTTTTATCTTGTGCATATATATTGTTGTGTATTTATGAAAAATCTCTTAATCGTATTATCTCCTAATTGTAGGATCATAAGAAGGTTGTGCGTGTTTGCCGAAACCAAGCCGCGTCTCATTGGGATTTGTCTAAGGAATGTGAAGAGGTCCAAACATTAGTAAGGGATTCTGGTCTATATGGTTTGGTTGAAAATTATGTGAAGTGTGATTCTATTACATTCAATTGCTTCGTCGAAAGGTATCATGGTGAAACTGATACCATGCACTTCCCGTTTGGGGAGATGACCTTGATCCCTGATGATGCTCAGAACATTCTAGGCTTGAATGTTATCGGCAAATCAATTATAGAAGGAGATAAGTGTCCGGACCTAGAATGGTCGAAGTTGCACGCTTTGACTAACAAGTTGTTGGGTTGGGACTTTTTGAACCTTGTATACCCCACTTCTTTGGATATACATAACCCTTTCTCTTGTGGCTATTCTTCTCCTTGTATACCCCACTTTTCTCGCAAGTCACCTCAAAACGACTCTTTGAACCTTGGATATTCCTCACCAACACACACATGTTCTTAAGAGCCATCTCTTTAGCCTAAGCAATTGCTTCCTTTTGAGATTGTATTCCCTACATAAGGACAACAATGAGAGATTATAAGTTTCATTACAAGCAATCCATTAGTAAAGTTCAAGATACTAGGTGAAAAGTATTCTTTGGTAACATACCGGGGACATTTTATAGTATTCTGACGTATCCTGACCAAGCGGTCTTGCATTTGTTGGATCAATATATGTCACAACCTAAGGATCGAATGAAAAGAAAATAAATTAGTTCCAAAAAAAAAAAAAAACTATGCCGGGCCACACTTCCGGCATGCTCGACCAAAGTTCCGGCATGGTCGAACTGAACTGAAACTGAGGACTAAATTTGAAACAATTTCCGGCATACAAATTTCATTTGGATCAACGCCGGAAACAAAGGTACCGGCATTCCCGTTATCTACGGTTCTACGCCGGTACAAGTTTCCGGCATGGTCGATAATCAATAAACCATGCCGGTATTTAACTTTGGAAGACACTGCTTCCTGTATGTTTTTTATACGGTACCGGCATGGGCATGGTAACGTTAGAATTGAACCATGCCGGTAGCATATTCCGTAGAATATTATGTGGTAGGTAAAAAGTAACTTTTGTACCGGCATGGTGTTTTCGGTTGAATACAATGTCGGCTTGCATTTCAAAATGGGGGATATTGTTGGACGGCATGGACGTAGTATGAATACCATGCCGGGAATGTTGCAACTTTTGTACCGAGCTATTTCAGCTGCAATAATGGTGAATTCAAAGGGAAAAAAATCAAATTTCAACACATTGGTATCTTTACCTGAGTATTGGGAGTGATTTTATGTTGAACTAGTTTACTCTCTTGTGTTGGTTCTTCAAGAAACTCTCCATGCTCATAAAAATCATCATCTAAGGGTGTTGGTTCCACAAATACTTGCAATTGTGAGTTGTTGTCATTAGCAGAAGATTGAAGATATGCTTCTTGTTGTAGTTGAGCTAAAGATTCAGCAGCAATTCTCTCTTCACAATCATCCTCTATTTTCACCAAAAAAAGTTCCCTCTCAATTTTTTTCCCTCCTTCTACTCTCACCTCAATCACCCAAATACAAATAAAAATACACACTAATCATTTATCAAATAATCTTATGATTTTCCTAATTATAATTAAGCACTAAACCTGATTAGTGAGGGGTAGATTAGGTATTAGGTAAAATACTTAGATAAGGGGTGACCCTGATTTGATATTTGTATCCAGTTTTTGTCCTTTTCCTCTATCCCCTAATTAGTTCAAGTATCCCCAATCGCGTTCTTAAATAATTGGTTTTGTTCTTTCTCTTTTGTGCAAAATCGAACAAACTTATCTTTTTGAAACAGAGTGAGTAGATTATTGCAAGGCAGGCATGCGAGATGCGTGTGAAGAAATTTTACACGGCAATGTACGTGGAAATGGTTATGTAGTCCGTACGGAAAATATCTTAGAATACGTACCATGTACCATCTCTGTTATAGAAATCTGTTATAGGGGCTGATGAATCTATTAGATGGACTGCTATAATAAGACAAAATAGGGTCATTAGTAAATAATTCAAAAAGCCCCTTATCTAAACCGTAAAAAGTTACGGTCGCTTTTATTTTATTTTTCGAAGCCAACCGTAACTCATGTTTTTGGTTTTTCGAAACCAACCGTAACTCATTGAATCCAACCGTAACTGATATATTTGGTTTTGCGAAACTAACCATAACTCACTAAATCCAACGGTAACTAGTTACGGTTGGCTTCTGAAAACCAAAAAGCCGAGCGTAACTGGTTTTGAAATCGTTTTTTTTTTTTCGAATTTGATTGAGAAAAAATAACATACTTCAATCTCATTTGCAATAGATTGATTTTGGGTGGTTCATTAGAATTAGAGAATTAGTTATGTTTTTTTTTAGGTTTAACCACTACACCTGATTAGTGAGGGCTAGATTAGGAATTAAAAAAATAATTACATAAGGGGTGACCCAGATTTGATATATGGATTCAGTTTTTGTCATGTAGCTATATCCCCCAATTAGTTATGATATCCCCAATTGTGGGTTCATTTATAATGATGGTCATGAAAGAAAATTTCTCTTTTATCTTCTTCAAATATTGATGAAATGCAAATTGATCTTCAATTATTTCTTAGTATTAATTCTTTAAATAAATATCTTCGATCCTCATGTCCAAGAGTTAAATCTCAACCAGAATTGATGACGTGACATTTATTTGTAACCGAATGAAAAAAATGAAGATTAGAAATAAATTAAAGACATAATAACAGACTCATCTACAAATGACCTACACTTTAATTGGGTTCTTAGGGCCTTAATGTTAAATTTTAATATACCTCCCGACGCTAAAAAAAAAAAAAAAAGACTACAAACACTTACAGCCTGTTCGGTTCACATAATTGGAAGCTCAGGAATTCCATTACAGGTTAATCCAATTATAGGAATTCAATTCCACGGAAAGAATTCCTTGGTCTGAGATATAGTGTTCGGTTCAGTTAATCTGATTATAGTGTAAACTAACTATGTAAAATTACATTAATAATCTCGAACATTAATAATCTTGAACAGGCTGATAAGATTTGTTAGAGAATGATAAGGATCTGCAAGGAAGTGAACACCGAGAAAGAGATTAGCCATAAAAGATTTCCATATCTAGGTTTTCTTCGATGGAAACTAGGTTAGAAAAGAAGAATAAGGAGACTGTTGCTTTGTTAGGAAGGGTAATAAAGACATTTCAAGGGAATTACCCTCTTTTCCCCGCAATCCGATTCCATTGCATCGGTGGAGTGGTGGAATTGTAAACGGCTTTTTTTCAGGAATTGAATTCCGTAAGAATCCAATTCTGGATTGTAAAGTCGTGTTCGGTACACGGAATTGGGTTGATTCCGCTGGAATTGAATTATTGGGCCTTCAATTCGGCGAACCGAACGCGCTGTTAGATTTGTTCCCATGGCATCCTATGAATGGCTGAGACAGGGGGCACATGGAGAAAACGGGATAGAGGATCCGGAGCCAACATCAGGGGTGGTTGGTGTGGTGTTAGTGAGTGGTGATGGAGCCGCTGGAGGTAGTGATGATGGGCGGTGGTAGTGGGTTCAGGTGGTGGTAGTGGTATTAGTCAATGCTTATTATTCTATCCTTATGACATACCTAACAATATATTATGGAAATCGGTTTATTTACTTAAGTGTTAAAATAAACTCGGTTACATTATAAAAGAGAACATGACAATTGAAAATTAAAAGGAATAATTATCACTTTACAGTCGAACCTCGATAAATGAATATCCTCGGAATCAAGAAAAAATATTCGTTTAGCGGGGTTATTTATTTATCGATTAATGAATATTTTATTTATCGATTAATGAATATTTTATTCATTTATCGATAAACGAATATTTATTCATTTGGACAATATTTTGTTAATTAAGAAGTTAAATTGTACGGGAGAAAAGATTAACATTTTGGATGCTATTAATTTTGCTACTATGGCTTGGTGGTTTGATGTGACGGCAAAAACAATTGCAAAATGTTTCCGTCACTGTAAGATTCAGTCCGAAGATATTGATGTTCCTGAACCAGAAAATGGTCAATTAGAAGAAGAAATCCAAGGATTAACTGGTGTCATTTCTAATTTACGTTATAGAAATGTGATGGACGTCGAACATCTTTTGAACTATCCTAACGAGAATGATGCAGTTATGGAGTCTCCAACAGACGAAGAAATTATTGAGTCAGTAATGAATAATGAGAATGATCCTGAACCAGATGATAGTAGCGTCGTACCAAATGTGTCATCTAAAGATGCTTTTCAAGCGATGGTCACTTTAAAAAATTACTTGCTACAACAAGAACAAAATATTCTAGAAATTGTGCAACCATTGCATAAAATTATGGATACGGTGCATTTTTGGTTTGGGTGGAAGAAAAAGACAATCAACCATATATGAATTTTTATGAGTTCATTCCTACATATATTCTTATGTAAAATTTTCTGATCATGTATTTTGGTTTATTTTTATATATTTTTTATATATATAATTCAGTGATTATTCGTTTATATTTCTATATGGCCTTTAAGGATTCAATTTTTTTTATTCATTAATGCATTAAGCGAGGTTATTCATTTATCACCTTGGCCCAAATTGGGACCGGAGAAAATTATTCATTTGGCGAGATTATTCATTTATCGAACATTCGTTCATCGAGGTTCGACTGTATATAGTAACAATAAATGAATGACAAGGGTCAAAATTAACATGCATAAAATTATAACCTTCGTCCCAGCATTAGTTGACCTACTTTATAACTAAATTATAGATACCGTGTCGTTGCGGCACGGGTTAAGCTCTAGTACACAATAAATGACGGTATTTAGGAGAAAATTTATCTTGGAAATAGAACTCCGCCTATCTAGTGGGACAAATAAAAATCAAAATTCCGCCTATATAATAGATACGAGGGAGTAATTTTTTTGTCAGACTCACCATTTCCGAGATTTTTTTTTTTTTTTGATTATTTGAAGGGAGTGTTTTTGGATCCTAACATGTGCAGACTTGCTTCTTCTTTTTTTCTTACTTATTCTGATGCTTGTGACCTTGAAAGGAAATATCTATTCTACTATATAAAGGGAACTGTCCCGTGAACAGTAAGTTGAAGCTGTAAATTGTGGTCGACCATTTTACCCCCGTATCTTATCCAAGCAATAAATGTCCAAAAAATATAATTAGGGTATAATAGTAATTTAGGCTGTTTGCAAACAAAATTTTCTGTTTAGAGTTCGAGAGGCCCCAATTCACGTGCCCCCATATCTTACCATTAGGATTTATCTTATCCAAGTAATAAATCCTAATGGTAGTTTTTCTGTGAAAACAACCTATAGAGCCATTCTCAATAGTAGAAACCAAGAGGAAGGAATTAGTAACACTGTCCCTATCTCATGGAAACATTTCTGGAAATCTAAACTCCCTAAAAAAATCCTCCATTTCCTGTGGAGATGCTTACAGGATTGTCTCCCCATAGGAGTAAATCTGTCTAGACACTGTAACAATGTGAACTCCAGCTGCCCTTTCTGTAGCCAACATATTGAAAGCATGAAACATTTGTTCATTGATTGTACTTTCTCTAGGATGGTGTGGAATTCTACTAACCCTGCTCTCATGAATACTATCAATAATGTGGTTTCATTTCAGGATTGGCTAATCTCTCTATTCCAGGTAAGTAATCCATCTAATAATGATATTATACTTCAATGGTCTGCTTTCATTATGTGGCATATCTGGAAATGTAGGTGCAAGAAGGTTTTTGAGGCCTATCAAGAAACCTAGAGTCAAGTAGTTTACTTGATCAAGTCAGAATATAATGAATGGAATTGTTTTCTTAGTGCCAATACTTCTCTAGCCATTCCAAACATAAGACCAGTTATGTTAACATGGGAAAAACCAGATCATCCCTATATAAAAATCAATTGGGATGCTGCATTTGATGAAGTAAGTAAGAATGTAGGCATTGGACTAATCAGTAGGTGTTTTGCAGGTGTCACAGATGGAGCTAGATCTTTGCGGGGCTAAAGCATTAGACCTTAAACAGTCAAGCAAAAGCTCTACTTGAAGCTGCATTGTGGGCTAGATCAAAAGGCTATCAGAATGTGCATTTAGAGGGCGACTGCTTAAATGTTGTTAATGCTTTAAATGGTAGTTTAAACGTAATAAAGTGGACCACAAGAAACTTAATTACTGATTGTGGTAGTATTTTGAATTCTTTTCTTAGTTGGAAATGCACTCATGTGCCGAGAAATGTAAACCATGTTGCACATAAACTTGCAAAACATGGTATAGAGTCTCAATCTGTAGAGGAATGGTCTTCCCCTCTCCCTGCTTGGGTACAACAATATACCCAAAGGGATGAATCTATGTAATCCTCTTCTCTTTTCAATAAAATTTTTCATCTTTCGTATTAAAAAAAAAAGGTTAGAAGGGACTCGGTCTTTATGCACGTGCGTAGGCACATGCGGACTTCTAGTTACAATAGAAATCAAACTATATTCAGTCATAAACGATCTAATTAGAATATAATGAAATCGATTAACCACCCAACACAAAGATATCATCAAAATTTGTCCATACCCATAATTCCACCAAGATCACACAAAATTTCGGGACTCGGTTCGAAAAATAACCGTATTATTGGACAACCCCACCATTAATATGGTATAGGTGTCGAAAGAAAGGAATGCCACTAAGGTGGCCACTCTCCTTTTCTTTTGCCATTAAATCTTTCTTCTTTCTCAGTCTTTGTAGCACTGATTAGTGTTTCTTTACTTTTGAGATCTTGAGTTGGAATAAGTTGCAGACTGCAGAGACAGAGGAAGAATGAAGGTACGTTTAGACGAAATTTTTAAAAAGAATTTCATTTCCTTAACTTAGTTCGTATTTGGACTGAACTTATAATGTCTGAGTCATTCTGATGCATGTTATAACAGATATTCAACTGGGTTCATAGGAAATTTCAACAAAATGCTGATAGCTACTCTGTGTGTCCAAAAAAAAGGTCTCAGTTCCCACATTTCTTTTCTGTTTCATTTTAAGATACTATGCATGCGCTTGTAAGGGATCGTTTTACGTGCCGAAAACAAATCATTTCCTTTGCAAAACTGAGCAAGAAAACAAATAAAGAAAATTTATAAAAGTCCGAAGTCACTATAAGCTTCACTAAAGGGACGTCAGTATATATACTTATCATGTTCCATACAGTTTTCTTTGGACATATTTATCTTTATGACAATAACTTTTTCATTCTTTAGTAAAAATTCTGCTGGTAATCAAACACTTTGTCCGTAGTGGAACAGTATAGTTGTACTGTATATGATTTAAGGGTCGATGATTTAAATGGTGTAAGCATGGATATATAATATTTTAATCAGATATTTACTTTTTTTGGTTTTCCAGAGGGAAAATTGCCGCCGGAAGAAACAAAACACGAAATCCATACAAACAATTCGCACGATAAGGAGGTGTTACTTGACAATGTCACTTTAGTTGAGGTTCTGGACGGTTGGAAAGATGGCATTTTAACGATTGGTACATTTGGTTTTGATCCCTTAAAAGAAAACGAAGAAAATTCACCTGACAACAACAAAGAATATGTCCAAGAAGAAGAAGAAGAAAATTCTGCTCAGAAAAATGAAGGAATGCTGAATCGAGTAGTTGTTAAGGCTTTCGAAATTGAATTTCTCAGAGAAATGGGCTCAAATCTTGACGCAAGTGTACCGACAATTGATCATTTAACTCCCACAGTTGAGGATGCTCCTTTACTGAAATTTATTGAATCACCTGAAATCAAAGCCGATGAGGTAGAGATTGATAAGAAGAAGAGAACAACACTTGCCGATTTGTTCTCAGCTGACTCAGTTGATGGTGCCATGAAGAAGTCAGGTTTGGATGAGGAAAAGCCAGAATCGAATAAGAAATCCTCGGCAACAAAAACTGGTCACTCATTCGGCAAGAAACTAATGCCTCCCAAGGGTGAGACTCGAGTAATAAAAAAGTTACACAAGGTAAAATTTGATCTCTTTCAATTTTTTTGTAAGGCTTACCTTATGTCTGTTCCGCTAACATGTGTGATTCTGACTCGTCTGGAGCATAATGATACTATATATTATATATGTTAGATGGTAACAAAGATGTTGAAGAAGAAGATTCATCCTGACCTTGAAAGCAAGCAGGTCCGTGGAAATAAGGAAGGATCTGTCGCAAATGAATCGACTGTGGAGATGATAAACTGTAATGGTGTATTGAGGACTCGAGCCAGGCTACTGGAAGGGTGGAATTGATTTCTCTACTTTCAACTCAAACGAGTGTGTAGACTCAGGTATGATTCTTCTTTTTCTGTTTATTTTCTTGAATTTGACCCATGCAGAGACATTTAGTGTCACAAAATCTTTCTCTCACTGTTCTATTATTTACTGTTTTACAGATACAATTTCCACCATAGATTTCCCTGGGACAGAGATGAAGCTGTTTTGTTTGAGTAATTTTATTCGATCTTTGGGATGATTTTTTCTTAGCTGCTCTGAACTTTATAATATGTAAGGATTTGGTTTGTTTATCTATTGTTCTTTTCTTATTGTTTGTTACTTTGTCAGTAACTTAAATTGTAGAGAAGTTTGGACTCCAGATCTCAAATGTCACCCCTCGAACACTTTATCATAGATATCTGCACATCGATTAATATTGTTGATGTTATTTAAGAAATTTGATTGTTAAGCGATATAAATGTTGTACCCTGCGGGAAAATTGTGTAATACAGATATGTATTTGTTGGATTGGAGTATTGGTCTCACGGGTGATGTCGGTGACTCGGTGATTTGAAGAAATGATAGCTTGACCGACAGCTATTCCCGCAACATATCCCGCAAGACAGAGAACAAATCTCGATGTTTAGAACGCACCCAAATCGTTGGATTGCCCCGCGGGAGATATTGCGGGAGAAAACCGCGGTATCTCTAACATCTCCGTGATTTTTCTCTTTGTTTATTTCATAAAAGAGGTAAAATCTCCAAAATTATACTGTATTGAGTTTCCCTTTCCATCCAGGGTTAGAATAGGAACCGTTTTTTGGGGACTGCTCAAAAAATGGGGGGACTACTCTCAAGTTTTTGGGGTGGTTATTGGTAGTAATTTCCAATCACCCCTTATCTGAATTTTTTTAAATACCTACTTTACCCTTAATGATAAACTTAGTTAGTGTGATGATTAATTAGTGTTAGTGTTATGATTAGTAACTGATTAGTTAGTGATTAGTGAGTTATATTAGTGGGATTGTTTTGTTATAACATTATTATTGAGAGATAAGAAGAAGAAGATGGGTGTACCCAAAAAATCTTTTTTTGAGTTTAGTAATTATGATTTGAGTGATTCATGTGATGATACCTCATCCTCGTAATCGAACCCCTTCACCTCATAGTGTATTTGTCAATACTTCTAATGATCCGGAAATGAGTTATTTGTTAGATGATGAAAGCTTTTTGCCCCAAACTCAAGCTAACCAAACAAATGATGGATTTTATCAGCCACAACCTGAAGATATGGGTACTCAGGTATGCCTCATATTTAGTTAATGTAGCTTGAATTGTGCAAAAATTTGGCCAAACTCAAAATTTCTGGAAAAAATTCGGTTAGGTCAACCTAGTTCGGTTACCAGATTTAGCTTGCGAGGTAACCGAACCGTTCCTAATGTGTAGTTCGGTTACTAAATTTAGTAGACGCGGGTAACCGAACTACATGTTAATGGTGGTTTCTTAGAGTTCGGTTATGTATTTCCAGAACATGTAACCGAACTATTTTTATAGAGTTTACAGTGCATTGTTCGGTTAAGTCGATATCATCACTTTTTTACCGAACTATATGTTCGGTAATGTCACAGAAAATGTAAATACAGCGTTTCTAACCGAACCTTCGAGTTCGGTTTAGTCGATTTTTTCAGTTTCATTGCCGAACTTATACATAGAAAATCTAAAGATCGAGTTCGGTAAGGCCCCAATTTATTTCTGGAAACTACATAACCGAACTGTGTGTTCGGTAGGGTCTATAAAAAATTTACATTACCGAACTTGTAAGAAATTTTTTTATGGTATTGACGTTGTGCTATTACTTGTAGGTTCCATGTGATCCAATAGAACCAATGGAAAACCAACCTTCCCCAGTTGGTATTTTGTACGATGACACATCCCATCACTACATGAATGACTTGGTATTCAAAAATCTGGAAGATGCAAAGAGTTGGGCTAGACAACATGCACAAAAAGACATGTGCGTATTAGTATTGAATGGGAGAGAAAGCGAAACTCGCTTTGAAATGGTTTGTGAGAGAAGCGGTGATCCCCATAAAAGCCACAAGAGGAAGGGTTATGTTTATAAAGGAAAGACAAATAAGAAGACAAAAATTTCTCAAAGAAGATTCATTGCCCATTCAAGCTTGCATTTAATTTGAACGAAGATTTGGGTGGATGGGTTCTCTATAGGGTTATGCAAGGTTGTCATAATCATCCTCGTCCGGAGCATCTTGAAGGACATTTCATGGCGGCAAAGCTAACTCCTAAAGAGATGGACAAGGTAGCTAAAATGAGGACAATGGGTATTTCACCGGTTCAAATGCTCCAAATACTAAAGGAGGATAACAAGGATAACCACTCATCTTTATCCACAATTTACAATGCAATTGAGACAATTGGAAGGAAGGAATGGAGAGATAGACAAGTAATGCAACAATTGTTTTTTTTGGCCCAAGAGAAAAACTACGCGATTCAAATGGATGTGGATTCGGAAGGAGAGATAACACAACTTTTTATTGCGCATCCGACGAGTGTTCAATTGGCTCAATGCTTTCATGAAGTTCTAATAATGGATTGCACTTATAAGACGAACAAGTACGAGATGCCATTGTTGAATATTGTTGGGCGTACTTCGACGAAGTCACCGTTTACCGTGGCGTTTTGTTTCTTAAGGGATGAGCAAGAACCTAGTTACATTTGGGCACTAAACCAAGTTAAGGCAATCTTCCGAGGTGATGATATTCCCGGGGTTATAGTGATGGATAATGATGTCGCATTGATGAATGCAATAGAGGAAGTGTTCCCACAAGCAAATAATATGCTTTGTACGTTTCATATACGGTGTAATTTGATAAATAGGTGCAAGCCAATAATTTGTCCACCCAAGAAAAAGGGATATGAAGAGATTAAGATGCTACCGGAACATGAACGAGCGGATGCAAAAGAGGAAGTTGAAAAACAATACGAAGCAAATTATGCTAAATGGGTTGCTTTCAACGGTGAATGGGAATCATTGTGTTGGTCTCTTACCGAGGAAGAGTATCATCTAAATCTTGCGGAGTTCATCGCCCATTGGGATACTCCCGATTACCCCGGTGTTGTGTCGTATGTTCTTCGCCAATGGTTGGAACCATACAAAGAGAGGTTTGTTAATGCTTATACTAACCAATATAAACACTTGGGAAATCAAGCTACAAGTTTAGTAGAGTCGGCTCACCATCGGTTGAAGAAGAATCTCTTTGGATGTGTTGATAATTTCGTAACCGTGTGGAATGCTATGGAAAATTACTTCAAGCGCGACATTGATAGAATTAAAGAGAAGTTCCAAAAAAGCCGTATATTCAAAATGAACGAAAAATATGCCGACAACCCATTGTTCAAGGGAATCCATTACAACGTATCTCGGCAATGTGTGAAGTTGTTGATTATAGAAGTCGAGTTGATTGAGAAGTGGGAAACCAAGCCGGATGAGGTGTGTGTATGTAACATGAAGAAGTCTATGGGACTACCTTGTCGCCATATGATAATCAACTACGAGCATGGCGTAATCCCTTTAAGCGAAATTGATCTATTTTGGAAGCATCTAAGTTTCATCCCTCCTCCAAAGGGAGAAGAAGCCGGGGAAGAGTTTGGTGACAACGAAATGGGTAGAACCGTACTAGAGATGTATCGTGGCATGAACAAGCTCCAAAAACAAATCTTTTGGGATGACATGAGGAAAATCATATATCCACAAACTTCGGAGAATGTTTATGAACCGTCAAAAGGCAAACGCAAAGGTAGACCAAGCAAAAAAGAAACAAAAAAGCAACTAAGAGAATATGCAAAGGTGTTACGTAAGAAGAAAAGTGAGCAAACCGCAAATACTAGAGATCCTTGTGGCCATGAGTATACCCAGGCAATGTACTTGGAGAAGACCAAGAAACGGGGTAGGAGTATTGAGGAGAAAGGCGAAACAAGTGAGCGAGATTTGAAGAAAAAAGGTCTGATGTATCCATCACAACCAAGCCAAACATCTTCCGTCGACGTGAAGCTTAAGTCTCCAATGTGCCCCATCAAACCATCTTCCCTAGACGTGAAGCTTGAGGCTCCAAATAAAGACTATTTGAATGAGCTACCGCTATACATTAGAGAATACGTTATTTCCACCGACGACGTTCCTCCGGATGGTAATTGTGGTTTTCATGTTGTGAATCAACAACTTGGGCCTTTCATCGAAGGTGCGAAGCGAAATAATGGGTGTGCAATCACTCATATAAGGCAAAGGTTGTTGTCCAAACTAAAGGAGAATCCGGCATTTTACAAGACAATGTTGTGCGATGGGGAAGGTAGTCTCAATGAGCAATTTGTTAGGTATCAACGTCGTCTTCATGGGGGCCATCCGATGACATCGGATTATTGTATGAGCATGCCTATATGTGGACACTTAATCGCCGAGGCATTCAATTGTGTGGTTCATTATTTCACAAAATATGTTAGTTTCACCTTCACCCCGAAAACAACCGTATGTGTCGAGCAACTCAAACCAAGGAGATGTGTGATGGCATTGATTAACAACAACCACTTTATAGGCCTCCGGTTAAAACCCGATTGTCCATTGCCTCCAATATGAGGAACCTCTTATTGGCCTGCATTTAACCCGGAGAGAATGTTAGGTTGGTGTATCATGTATGAGCCTAACATGGAGATGTGGAATGCTTTGAAGAACTCGGAAGAAATTGTACATGAAGGTCAAATTTCACTTGAGGATGATTAAATGACACATGTAATGTAACTAAGTATGCTTATCAATGGAATATTGTGTTTTTTGAAGAGTGGTATTAATTATTGAGTAAATGTTAGTATTTTATGGATTTGCCAGATACTAGTTCGGTTAGGAATTATTTTTATCGAGATTGTTGAAACACTGTTCGGTTAGCTGCCCAAATATTCCAGGTAACCGAACAACGTGTTCGGTTAGGTTGATGAATAATACCAGGTTACCGAACTGTAGTTCAAAAGTCTAAAATATTAACTGCTGAATTTGACATTGAAGTTCGGTAAGGAAAAGAAATTACAGGACAATGCTGAACTGTACGAGACAGAAGTTCGGTTAGAAAATAACATTACAGGACCATACCGAACTAATACAGGACTTTCGAAAATAAAATTACATAAATTCTAATATCTGAAACGCGTTATGAAAAAGTCTTTAAGGAGGCGGGAATGATATTCATATTTGAAATCCTTTCTCTTCCATCTTCGTCATTCGTTTTTTGATGTTAAAATGATTTCGTCGAATCCTTCACCCCTAAGTCGATACCGCCTTACAATACGAAATAAAGCCATAAATTCCACAACCCTATCCCTAATCTTTTCAAATCGAATAAACAAAGATATATGATCACGGTTATATGGGTTTTTTTGTGTCAGAGCAGAATTTCTCATGAATTTTCCCCCAATAACTTTGACTCATAATACCATTCATTCTTCGTTCTTCACCCCTCTTTGGATAGAATAATATGTAGTTTCTGCAAAGAGAAAGATCTTCATTTAGAGTAAATTTAGGACTAGTAGCTGCCATTTTTTGAAAATTTTGTAACAAAAATGTTAACTATGAGACACATATATATACCACTTAGGTGTATAACGGCTACAAATTTAGATGTTACTTGTTATTACATTCTAATTTCAAAATTATGTACTATATTTGTGTCAGATAAAGTAGATAGAAATTACAAAATTACAAGTTCGGTTAGGAATTAAAAACTTACGACCAAACCGAACCTCGTGTTCGGTTACATGTCAAATACATGTCTTCACCGAACTTGCTTGTGAAGGCTCACACTCAAACTGAGCATATATACGATTCCAAAAACACTCCAAAACAAATCTAAGAGTTGGTTTATGTGATTTCTGCATCAAGAGAATGAGTTTTCCAACATGTGCCATAGGAAAAATTTGAGTCTCCAGAGAATATTTCAGTTACCTAATATATTATACTCTGATAACCGAACAATTAGTTCGGTTGGGTAATAAATACATGTCTTCACCGAACTTTTTGGTGAAGGCTCACACTCAAACTGAGCATATATACGATTCCAAAAACACTCCAAAACAAACCTAAGAGTTGGTTTATGTGATTTCTGCATCAAGAGAATGAGTTTTCCAACATGTGCAATAGGAAAAATTTGAGTCTCTAGAGAAGATTTTGGTTACCTAACATATTATGTTTTGCTAACCGAACTAATATCTTATGGATGACGGCTAACTGCTTCAGCGTACTTACAAGTTCGGTAACCAGTGAAAATGTTGCGAGGTAACCGAACTATGACTTTGATTACTGGTAGAATTTTACGGAGTTCTTGAACTATGAATTCGGTGACCATGAATTTGTCACAGGTTACCGAACTAATAGTTCGGTTACAAGTTTAAAAATCGCAGGTCACCGAAAACCATACTGTATTTCAACATTTCAGTCTTATAACATTGAAAACAAAAACCCAATAAATATTGAAAACACAAACAAGGTTCTAAAAAAAAAAAAAACTGTTATACATGCCAAACTACGAAATCCTTAAGTAATTGTTTAAAACACACAAACATACCAAATTAAACCATACGAAATCCATAACTAAGATGTCTTTTGAAACTAAAAGCATACGAAATCACTAACGACCACTTTTACGACCCCTCTTACCACCTCCTTGTTTACCACGAGTTTTAGGTGGAACTTCCTCATCACTTGTGGTATCATCTCCTTGACCAGTTTCCTCCACAGCGCGACTTGAACCTTCTCCTCGACCCATTTTACCACCACCTTGTTTAGCACGAGTTTTAGGTCGAACTTCCTCATCACTTGGGGTATCATCTCCTCGACCGGTTCCCTCCACAGCGCGACTTGAACCTTCTCCTGGTTGTCGACCCCTCTTCAGTTGCTTAGACCTACTTGGCTCCACCATTCTTTTAGTTATAAGACCCTCCCACTGCTTGTAGTAGGCGGTTTGTTCCTTAGTCTCCATCGGATTTCCACTTTTGATTTTAGCCATCCATTTTTTCAACAATTTCGAACCCTTCAACACCTAATTCCAATTTTAAGCACAAGTAAATATTTTTTCAATAGTTTGAAAAACCAAAAAGTATAAGAAAAGAAATTTTCTTACCACATTATCCCATAACCTTTTTGCTTCTTCTCCACAAATAGGCATCTCCTTCTGAGCTCTCTTAGCCTCCCTCTCCTTTGCCTTTGCCTTTGCATCGCCTTAGCTTTGTTCTTTATTTATCACAAAAGGATGACTAATTTCGTCATAATACTCCTTATAATCTTCCTCACATGCATTTACATCTTCCCCACAAGGTACACAATCATTTCTAGTTTTGGTATGTGGTAGTTAGTAAGTGCATTCCAATATGCTACCGCAGGAGTTGGTTGATGTTTTGCCTCAAAATACTTCTCGGTGTTCTTTGTTCCTTGAACCAGACAAATTGAAATTTTCATTCTCCACATAGGGATCCATTTGGACACAACAAAGTTGTCTTAATTAGTCTCTTGGAAGGACGAGTTGTCTGCTGAAGGACTTTCCTTGAAGTATTCGTGCTATACACTTTCCTCTTCTTTTAGATGTTTTTCTTTTTTGAGTGATAGTGAGGATTTCTTTTCGTAGTTTGATTTCTGGTTTTGAGTAGGTAATTGAACTAGTTTGTTTTGAGATAGTTTTGTGAACAACCTTTTGAAATGGATTATGTTAAATGAAATTTGCATCTTGGTCATGAATGATTGCGCATGAAATTGCAAATGTCATGTAAAAGGGAGGTACGAATGAAAACAAACACGGCGTTTGATCACCGAGCCTCTTTTTCCACATGTGGATGCCAAGTCCCTGAATTCTAAACTATCTCTTGTAAAGTTGTTGAGTAAAACTTACTTGCTTTTGAAGCCTCACTATATTAAACGAGTAGCTTCTCTAAGAAAATCCTCCGCAAGCTATCTTTCCGAACCGAGTTTTTCTTGAACAATGCGCTTCAAAGCGTTGCATTCACCGGTGGGGTGATGAAGGAACCGGTGGTAATACTTGGGGAGGAAGGACGCCCGGGGTAACTCCACCTCTCCCTTTTGCATCCACGTCTCCGTAGCTAATCTTCTTCATTGGGAAGGGAAAGTGTAAGTACCTTTCCGGGCAAGTGGGCCAGTGATGTCTCTCCGTGGCTTTGATGTGGAAAACAGAGGAGATGAAGTTGGAAGATTCGTGAGTGTCATCACATCAAGGATCGTTTGCCTAAGCGGAGGGATGTGGAAGATGTCGCAATGTCACCGCTGAGTGACCGAATTGAACGTTCCCATCCCTCCGTATTCGTGCATTTTCTCGATTGATTTCCCTTCCTCAAGCATCTCTTGATCGGTTGAAAAGTCGACGCGGATTGATGTCTTAGGGCTCCGGGCAAGAGTTTTGAGATATAAATCCTCTAGCAGGGCTCCATAGGCTGCAGCTCCCTTTCTTTATCTCGGTGTGCATGGTAGGATTCCTGGATAAGTTTTTCCTCTCCGTAGAGTTGCCTCGAGTCTTCGTCGTCGGTTGGACCATGTTGTCCGTCTCTCCCGAGTCCCCCGTGATAACGTGCTCTTTCGTTTCCACCAGTAAAGGTGTGACTCTGACCGAGGATCCGGCGTTTCTTGCACCGTTTGAGTAGACGCCAACCCTTCTTGTAAGCTATATCATTCAAGAGGCGAAATGTCTCGCTTTGCCTTCGGTGGTGATACTGGGCTTGATTTGCCAAGACATCCTCCGCATTCTAGCTATGCTTCCCATGATATCTGAACCACCCGTGGACCCTGGATGAGGATACATCGTGAGACGAAACCGAAAAACCGAAGAATTGAGAATTCGATTTTTTTTTTTTTTGTAAACCGGGAGTAGATCAACCTCCCACCGTGGTCGCCAATTGTTGATGGGTGAAAATTACTCTCGCTCGACTTGTAGATTCGAGAGATCAATGCAAGTCCGGCCTAAACCAAGAAATGGCCGCTCTGGACTTGTTTGTCATACAAAGTGAAGGAGATGGGGTTGATCTTAGGGAGGGAAGCGAAGAAGGTGTTGAGATTGTGAAGATGTTGGCTTGCTTATGACTTGTGAGAAAAGTGAGCAGGCTTACGGTTAATGTAAGGAGGCTCGGGATGTCGATTTTCTGTCTTGTTTTCCTTGCCGCCTCTCAGGCGGAGCATTTATACAAGTCATCGAGCCTCATTCACGTTTCTCGTGGGAAGTGGAGGTAGTGGAATGATGGAGTAGTGGAGTTGTGTGTCGGTAACGCACGACCGCCTTGCCCACTTCTCCAGTTCATCTCTAACCGTCCATGACTCCCTAACACGTTTGTGATGGCGCGTTGCACGCCGCACGCCAGAAGTAAAGTATCCCCGATTTGTGACATGATTGATGTCCGGAATGTGGATCGTGGTTCCACGGAAGATAGCATGTAATGCTGAATGGAACGTAAAGTCGATACTTGTGCGTATCGTGTGTATTTTATGTGCATCGCATTACGGGTGTGGTAAAGTGATGTGTAATGACTGCTCACTAACCAAATAACTCCCCGACAGTGGTTGTATAACCAAGTTGGTGAGGCCGGACGGATGAGATGATGTTTGAGACACTCATTTAAGTTGATGAAATTAGGGTTTTTAAAGAGGTGTGCAAGCATCACTCTTGAGCTTGGTCGAAACCAAGCATGGGGAGGATTTTGAGAAGACCGACCATACATGCGTGTTCGGCATGATGGTGTAGGCGCCTGTATTCCGTTCCCTCATGAAAGCGCGATCTGGGCCACTCAATTTGACCCAGAAAGAGGAGTGGTCGAGAAGCAATCCTTGCCGCAAAGGAGTTGGAAACCGGCGTGATTTCCCTAGTTTGGGCACGCTGTTGCCGGGACCAACATTGGTTGGTTTTGTCGATCACACTACCGTGTAGGTGGTAGGTTGGTGTTCACATGCTCCGGGCCCTTTGAGTCTACATCTACACCCTCCATTGCGGCACATGTAATATGTCGCAAACCCTAATTTAGGGTTTTCCGTCCATAATGCTTGGTATGGACGGTTTCTTGGCAAGCAAAGGCCAATGGTCGACCATGTGGGTCGGCCGTGTGTATTCCATACCGCTGGGGGTGATGGAATTGATCCGTGGCCATCCAATCATGCTTGTGGAGTTGGATGACCGCGATCAGATCGTATTTGGCAAAGTGTGCTAAGGCCGTGTGTATTCCATACCTCGCTAGGGGGGGTGATGGAATTGATCCGTGGCCATCCAATCATGCTTGTGGAGTTGGATGACTGCGGATCGATCATATCCGAGACCGATACATCCAAGTCCGGATGCTTTCCAATCGGGCTAGTATAACACACCGAGAGGGGCTCAATCGGGCTAGTATAACACACCGAGAGGTCTCAGGCTAGTATAACACACCGAGAATCGGCACAGACGGGTATTTCGTACATGGATTCATTATATGCTTGAGGTTCGTGTTACTCGCAAGAGTAACACTTCGGCCGTCATGCCACACCGATAATGAGTACAGAAATACAAGGCCGATATGAAATTCACAGAAGGGATTGTTGCCGCATGCTCCAGCCCGAGGAATTTCATGTATCTGAGCTGAATGGGATTGTTGCTACATGCTCCATTTTTGGTGAATTAAGTGAGGAGTATCCGTCACTTATAAACGGCTTTATCTTTTACAAGATGTCAGCGCATGATTTTTTCAGGTTTTTTACAAATTTAACCTTGAACGAAAATCCACCATCAACAATAAGACAAAGAAATTTTCTTACCACATTATCCCATAACCTTTTTGCTTCTTCTCCACAAATAGGCATCTCCTTCTGAGCTCTCTTAGCCTCCCTCTCCTTTGCCTTTGCCTTGCCGCATCACCTCTTAGCTTGTTGTTCTCTATTTATCACAAAAGGATGACTAATTTCTTATAATCTTCCTCACATGCATTTACATCTTCCCCACAAGGTACACAACCCTCCTTGGACAAAGTTGTCTTAATTAGTACTCTCCTCGATTATATATTGCGTAGCCGTCAGGATACCAAATTGGTCCATAGTAAGGCGAGACAATAGAGAAACCATTCAAGTCTTCTTCATCTACAGAGACATCATCGGGTACGGCGTATGGGTGAAATACCACATCGTTCACCGTAAGTGCATCCAATCTCTCCTTCAACGAAGTCAACTGCTCTTCTTTAGACTTCTTTTGTGCATCAAAAAACAACCATTTTCCTGTTGTAGGTTGGTCATAGGGATAAGGGTCTTTTTCCCTAGCCAATCCCAATTTAGGGAAGTGGTCGTAAATCCAAACCTATGCGAAAAATATGAAAATATCCACGTACAAGAAAATTGAATTTGAAGCAGAAAAATTTAGCGAATAATTTGCTAATTAACAATGTAGAAAAACTCACCTGAACAAGAGTTAAGTAACCTCCAATTTGATTACACTTAATCCTCGACCCTTTGTTTATCTCTTCCAAAACAAAAGCAAGCACACCAGTGGCCCAAGAGTAATTGTTCATCTCATCGAGATTATCCAAAAGTTGTAGATAATGTGCATCCACGCTATTTCCAGAAGTGTCGGGGAAAATGACAGTTCCTAGCATATATAACCAATAAGCGGTGACATGATGCCTAAGGGTCTCCCTGTCCATCACCAACTTTCCTTTCTCCACCTTCTTTTTTGTCTCTCCAAATGCTGCCTTCAACTTTACCAACTTGAATTTCTTGACCTTCTTCTTCAATGATCCATCTTCCTCTCTTGGATTATATTCATCTTCACGTTTAGGGGACCTCACAGCACGTCTAAACTCACATTGAGACTTTCTTGCATCCCATCCTAGACATTTTAGATCCAAATCTTCAAGAGCTTCATAACTCATTGAGGGGTTGTAGCCTTCTCGAAGACATTTACCTTCCACTGGTAAGCCGGTGATATTATGGCAATCATCTGGAGTAATTCCCATCTCGCCGAATGGAAGATGCATAGTATATGTCTCGGGATAATGCCTCTCGAGAAATGCGGATACGGCAACAGTGTCAAATTCCACATGTGCTAACTCAATAGCTCTCCATAACACACATTCTTTAACCTTGGCTACAAACTCATCACACTCCAAAGAAAGATCCCATGTGGACGCCTTTTGACGTTTAATAAGACGACAACATCGTTATGATCCTACGAAAAGAACATAACACTATTAATACTTGACGAAAACTATTAATATGAAAAGAACGTAACACTATGAACTTAAAGAATACCTTTGTCGCATAGATCTTCGCAGCCCATGAGTGTTTGTAGCCAAACAATGTTGCCCCTCCATCATTCGGAGTACCATAAGTTGGGTCCACTGGTGGCAAACACAAATCATCATGGGGAATGTGTGAGTATCTTTTGCTAGGAGGCTTCGGCTTCTTTTTCTCTTTAGCAGGAAAAATTTCTTGCTCTTCTTCATCATCATCCTCTCCCTCTTCTCCATCCTCTCCCTCTTCTCCATCCTCTTCCTCTTCTTCTTCATCATCATCCTCTCCCTCTTCTCCATCCTCTTCCTCCTCTTCATCGTCTCCCTCCTCTCCCTCCTCTTCCTCCTCTTGTCCTTCTCCTTCTTTGCCGGGTTCTAGCTCTTCTTCTTCTACATTTTCAACATGTTGTTGTTCAACCTCTTCATTTCCTTGGTATTCATTTCCTTGCTCTTCTTCATCATCATTCTCTTCTTCGATAACATTATCAATTGTATTCTCCATCACCTCTTCATTGACATCTTGGATTACATCACGAACATTCTCTTGGTTGACTTCCGGTAACGAGCCCCCTCCATGTTTAGCATTTATGGCACCAAGTTTTCGGAAATCTAAATGTTTTGCTCCACGAGGGGTGGGAGTTTTCAAATCCTCATCTAGTTGTAGTCTCAATCTTTTTCCTTTGTTCCTAATGAACAAAAACCAAAGTATTAGCTAAACATAAGAGAATATTGTGTTATCAAATCAAATAAAACTAAAGAATAAAGTAAACACAACACTTGAAGTTAACAGACTATAGTTCGGTTATCCAAAAAAAAATACGAGGTAACCGAACTACATATTTCAAAGGTTCGGTTAGCCATAAAAATTATAGACAAAACCGAACTCATTCTTAATATTTGAAAATTTTAGTTCGGTTACGAGAGGTTTTTTTGCGAGCACACCGAACTAAATATTTCAAAAGTTCGGTTAGCAAGAGAAATTATCGACAAAACCGAACTCATTCTTTCAAAGAAAAAATTGAGTTCGGTTACGAGGGATTTTTTTACGAGCAGATCGAACTATGTAGTTCGGTCACCAGATATTAGTCTATTTTTTTGCGAGCACACCGAACTATTCCTATTTTTGGAAGTTTGGTTAGCAATTCTAGGGTTACACAAAAAATTTTCCTAGCCGAAATATCTACTATAACTACCATTTTCAATGGGTTTTGATGATTTCTATTCGATTTCTTCAACAAATAACGAATTAAAAAGAATGGGTATGAAGGAAATTACCCACGGATTTGCATTTCACTCGAATCGGACTTCTTTTTCCCTGTTGGATGCTTGATTTGGTCTCTCAACTTTGCTTGAAGTTGTTTATCAATTTGACATTGACTTGGGAGATTCACTATGCTTGCAAGTCCAGGACTCAATCCTGGAATTCTTGGTGTCTGCTTAGAACGCATTATTATAAAGATTGATTAATCGTCGATGAATTTTTTTCGAATCGACGATTAACGTCTACGAAGAAGAAAAAGAGAAAAAGAAGAGAAGAAGAAGAAGATGAAGAAGAAGAAAAGAAAATAATCAGTTTCAAAACTGATTTTAAGTTTTTATTTAGGTTTTAATTAGGTTTTAATTAGTGGGTTATATTAGTGGGTAGTGGGTTAGATTAATGGGTTATTAGGATTAGTTATAACCTTAATTAGAATAAGGGCAGATTAGTCTTCCCTAATCTTTTAGGACACCCCTTATAATGTAGGGTGGACATTTGTATCACAAAGTAGTCCCCCACCTTTTTTGAGTAGTCCCCAAAAAATCGTTCTAGAATAGGCACTGGTGGGTTATAAAAACAATTATGGTGTTATTGGGCCTATGGCCCATGGATGTGTGGTCCATTAGTATACTAGGGTTTTCCATTTACTCTTGTATAAATAGAACACTAAACCTATGTAATGGGGTTCCCCTCTCTAGTTAATGAAAAGTTCTTCTCTCCATTTTCTCTTTTTCTTATTCTTACTCCAAAACGTTATCAGCAGCGATGCTTTAGATTGCTGATTTTCAATTCTGTTTTGGGTTATCATTTTTTCAAACATCTCTAGAATCGGTGCCGCACTTCAAAAAAATTTTTTTTCTTCTCCGAATTTAATCTGATACGTCCTTCAAGTTACGATCTCGGGAAGCTGAAGGCTGGATTTGTTTTGGGTTAGTAACTAATCAATTAACTGCGCTAGGAATTAGGATTGAGGTATACCTAAATCTTTCCTTTTTTTTCCCCGTTTTGTTTGTAACAGAAAAAGAAATAGATTATCTGCTAGTGCTTTGATGCATATGAGTGAATGTCTTTTCATCTAACACCTCATTGGTTTATTTATATCTCTCATATGCCATCTGTTTTCTTTTTCTAATTTTTTTATCCTTTAAATCTTTAATAGAAAATGATGCCATCCTTAATCTATGTGGTGTGTGACCATTATTATATTATTGATACTTTGTAGTCTAGTTTATTATATTTTAAAAAAATAAATAAATGCCTTGATTGATATCACATGTTGTTTGTAATTTTGAATCAAAAAGTTTTTGTTCTTTTGCTTGTTTCAGAATCTCAATTGAATATTATTCTCTATATAAAAATAGAGTTTTTTCGAGCGACGTGGTTAATCGGAGCTTCTGGTTGATTCTGGCCCCACCATTTAGAATTTCAGCCAATAGAATTTCAGAAGAATCTTTTGGACCCACAAAATATTATTTGGCCAATCACATTTTAAAGAACAATTTCCTAAAATAACTAAATCTTATTTAATCTAAGAAACATATCAAAAAAAATATAAGCAACTTTAACATTACCAAAAAAAAAAAAAAAAAACGATTCATCATGACAAAATAAAATAAAATGTTCATCATAATTTCATCGTAAAATTAAATCAATCATATGATTAAGAAAAACATTCATATAAATAAATAGATAAAAACAATGTCCAATGTCCATCTACAGTTTTTGTAATAAAATGCCCCTAATTACATCTCCAAACTACCGGTAAAACAAAAATGGTTGCAATTACACTTTCTGTTGGCATTAAATACCTAAAAAAATCATAAGCATGAACCTGAATAAAACAAAAAAAAAAATAGATCAGCGACTAAAACAAAATACCTGATTTGTGGGAGTCACGCGCGAATAGAGTGAAGGGTTTGTTAATCCTGCACAAATAAAAATAATACAAAAGCATTAGGAGTATGGATTCCAAAAGAAAAATCACGGTAACGACAGAAAAAAAAAATACAAAATCATTTCCTAAGAAGAAATTTTTAATCCTGTTCAATGATTGAAATACAAAATCGTTAATATAAAATCGTAATAAACAATCAACCACATCAAGTAAAATTGTGAAAACGAATGAACAAAAAATACAAAAGTATAATACATTCATTTCACCATAAAAATAGAATATTATTATTTTTGTTATTATTCCTTTAAAAAATAATAATAACATCGAAATAATATCTATTTTTAGCACGACAGAAGATGCTCAATACTTTTTTTTTGTACAAAAATACAAACCATTCATTCCATTCCCATATTATTACTTTTTGTTTATTATACCATAAACAAATAATAGTAAAAAAAAATAATTTCCATTCTTAGCTATGGAGGAAATGCTCAATATTTTTGTACAAAAATATTTCTATTGTAAAAATAAAAATAGAATATTATTATTTTTGATTAATTAAAAAGGTAAACGTCTAGGAATACATGTATTTTTCATAAATAAATTTTAGGTGTATCTTTGAAGTAATGGTCGTATTTGAAGAAATATTATATTATGGAAAATCTTAAAATATGGAAAAAAAATCTTTAAAGGAGAGATTTGTTTTCCATTTTACCTATAACAATCTTCTTATAAATTCTAAATTTGACATATAGCAATATATTTACGAATTAATATCTTAGAAAAATAAATAAAATTCTAGACATATTTAGATTTTCACTAGCATTATTCTCCAAAATATCGTTTTTTTGGAAGCTCATCATGTCTCTATAAAAGGCGTCGGAGAAAAAAAAACCTCCCATTGTTTTACCCCGCTTCTCGCTTTATTTATTAGTTTTTTTCAGTTTAAGGTTTTGTTAGACTGATTTGTGTATTGTGTTTGTTCTGCAGTTGAATGATCATACGTGTGTACGCCAAGAAATGGTAATCGATAACTTTTTCTCCCTATTGATGTTGTTTCTTTTAATCCTGTTATTATACATATGCAATCTTTTAGAAATAGCTTTATTTTCTGCTAATCTTTTAATTTTTTTTTTTATTTAAAAATATATTATATAAACTCATTTTTTGTTCTTAGTTGGCATCCGAGCGACAACCTGGGCGCCAACCCCTTTTTGAATAGCAACACCCAATCTATGGAAAATAAAACTACCTAGACCACTACCAGCATCATCTTTTAATATTTTGCATTTTATTAATTGTTTGCTGCAGAATAATTTTTTTTTACCGGTTTTTCTTTTAGGACTCATATCTTTTGCATCTCTAATCATAATCATAGGAGCATCTCCAATAGAGGGTGAAAATTTTATTTTTTTATGACACATAGGATTTTAGACCCTCATTTACATAAAATGCATCTCCAACAGTGGGTCCTATTAAGTAGGAAGGGTGTCAAAATAAATACGAAGGTCTTAGAGAAAGTCTTATTTAGACCTTGGCAATGACCTCCATGTCATCTTTTTAGTTATACTTTAATTTTTTATCTTTAAATAAATTTTTCTAAACCAATAAGAAAAAGGGAATCAATTTATCATTATCCAAAAATAACAAACCTTAGAAATATGACCCCCACTATTGGAGATAGTTCATGAGCAAAGCATTACTATTTTTGCCACAAACAAATCACCCCATAAATAAGGATCTAAATAAAAATTCCATGTAGGATTTTTAGCACCCACTGTTGGAGATGCTCTAAGGTAGTACCTAATTGTTTGGTTTTTTTCTTTTTCTCATATCTGGGGTGTTGTTTTGTAGGTGCAAATGGAAGAAAAAAAACATTTACTTCTGGACGAAGAGAACCACAAAACGAAAACACAAAAAATGGTAATACAATAAAAAAAATTTGCTTAATGTTACATTCCAAAAATAAAATGATAAAAAAGTAAATATATTGGATGCAAATATTACGGCATTTAATATGGCTATCCCATTTACGTAAAGAATATTTTTTAAATACAAATTATAGAGAATTATGTAATTTTTGATATATTAATTGATAATATATAAATTATTCTACTAAACAAAGCTTTTGGTTGGTAACCTAGCAACAAGCTGGGCCCCAACTCCCCTTTGAATAGCAATGCCTAATCTATAAAAAATGAAACTGCCAAAACCACTACTAGCATCATTGCTAACAAGGCAGTTCTTCAGACGCTTGAAGAAACCCAAAGTATCTTCACCAAGTTCCCCTAAAGTAGAGAAAGCAAGGACGCCTAAACCAAAACCATGTGAAACACACTTGTCCAAATATTTAGTACGCTTTCGTGAAACTGCACTAGAAATAGCCTTTCCTGGGACAAAAGAGCGAACACCATCGCCAGCGAATGGCGAGACACCTGTGACATCCATACATACATCTTGTCCATTCTCCCAGTTAAGAACAAGGATATCAGCAGGTTTCAAATCTCTGTCATCGTCTGTCAGGAAACCAAGAGAAACTTCCTTGCGCGCAGGTACATTGGCTTTGTAACAAATATCAGCAATGACATCACGAACAAGATCGTGTCGGAACTTGTATCCAACATCTTTAGCACAATGAAGCGCGTGATCCCCAAAGACATCCATAGATTTGTTACAGCTTGGGCATAAACTATGCTCCGCAAACAAAGGGATACCAAGACGATAGCAAAGTACAGCTCTGAATTGTCTAGGACCAAGGCACTGATTAAGTCCACTAATAGGTACAGCTAGTAAATAATCTTGTGCATTCTTGACACGGTTGCACTGCCATAAAGTAGAATCTCTTACAGCTAGTAATTGATATTATTTCAAAAATATCGGTTTTTTTTGGTTGAAATTTCTAGTGTTGGGCACCCTCTATATAAAAGTGCTTGAGCCAATACTATAACCCTAATTTTGTATGTTGCTTTTTGTATTGCTAGGGTTGGTTTTTTCCCCAACGATTTCGTTGCCTAATTTTGTTTTTCGTTTTTGCATGCCTGCGGCAGTGGGAGCTCGTGTCCATAGTAATAAACACAAAAAAAATATATAATGGTGAAATCCTATATTTTGGTTTTATTGGTATTTTTGATTTAATTTTAGTTTTGGATGCTGATGATACTTCATGAGCTCTAGAAAGTTGGGGTTAAAGATTATGTATTTATGGAATCAATGATCATTTAGATATAAATAAGTTTGAGTTTGACACTTGTATATCTAATGATACCATTTGAAATGTGATCGATGTACGCCCTCAAATTTCCAATCATTTTGTAAACTAGCAAGTCATATATGTCATGTACATCTCATATAAATATTTCAAGTGATGGCTAGGTAACTATTTTCAGTGTTCTCTTGGTAGCCTTTTGTATATACATTTTCTCTACGGAGTTGTAGTTTACATGCATGATGCATTTTTAGGTGCTGGTAACGATTTAATTTGAACTTATTTACATGTCTTTTTTACTTATTTACGATGTTTCTGTAGTTTATGTATTTTTTGTGACTGTAGTTGGGTGACTTGGTGTTCTTTTATTGCTATTGTTCCAGTGTCGTCCATATATCGTTGATATCTATTCCAACCGACATGAAGTACGATTTTTTTTAAAAAATTATTATGTGATGACATTTTGTTTGTTCCTTTTTATATATTTTGGAGGTTTTGAGGATGTGCATATTTTTTTGGGGGTTTTATCGATGCCTAATTGAGGCTGTTTTGTATCCAGATAAAGTTATTGTTAAATATTTAGTAAAATGTAAATGCACAATTTTTTGTTGCCGTGAGATTGCTTCACATAGTCCATCATAAAATTATACAAAAGGTATATTGTAGTTGCGGGATTTCCCACACTACACCCCTCACTCAAATCTGCTAAATCAACTCATTTGAAGATGAAGAATGATATGTTTATTAATTGTTTTCTTGAAAGACTTACAAAGAAATATAGAACAAAGCTAAAGAAATTACAATCACTCTTAACTTTCTCTCTCCTAATGACTTGTTTCACAATTCAAAAAGACCTCTCCCTCAACAGACTTACTCGACCCTTTATATAGGGTATTACATAGTGGATGACAGCTATATTGTCCCTTATTTTCGGAAACGTCTCGCGAATGCTCGCGAATGTACAACTGTTTGCCTTCGCGACACTCTTAAATCTCGCCAAGTCTTCATACTTTCCTCATGTTCTAACTGTCGTCATCTATTACGTCATTTATTTACCTCCATGCGACTCCTTCGCGACGCAGTCGTTTATTAATCTCGCGAAGTATTGTTGTCGCGATATTCTGGTCCTACATCTTGCCTCTTCTCATGTCTTCTCTGCGAAGAAGAGAATGTCATGAGAACCTATATTTTAAAGTGCCGCAACTGCTTATCTTTATCTTGCGATTGTTTATTTTCACTCGTTTTGTTTGTGTACGGAATTTATTACAGGTGTTTCTTCTTCCACTCTTTTCTTGACACGTCTCTTTCAACCGATTATTCTTAACCATTCACGTCCCTTCTCTCATTAAATGCATTTGTTTTCTCGAGAACTCTCTTCTCTATATATAGTTTTCTCCTCTTTCTCTTCTTCTCTTTTTATTTTCCCTCTGCAACTTTTCTTCACTTTTCTCCTTCCGCAATTTGCGCTTCTGCTACTGCTTCCTTTTCAATTCTCCACTTTCCCCTTCATTCCTATACTCTGATAATGGCTTCACTTGGTCGTACATACGCTCCTCATTTTACTGATATTCAAAAGAAATTACAGGAAAAAGGTTTCACTTTATCTACCATTCCACATCAAGAATCCTCATCTATGCTTTCGCAAAATTATTTTACGATCATCAATGTGATGATCGAGAGAATTATAGTCTCGCTAGGTCAACTCCTCGCAGGGCTCCCCATTCCTTTGTATAATCCCGAAATACCATTATTTTATGAAATTCTTGCTCACAAGAAATTCTCGCGGGCTATTTATCAATTGAACGGCGATTGTATTCGCTTGATGCTTGAATTCGCCTCTCGTGGTGCCGGTAAAGGATCTTTATATCCTGACAATGTTAGAAATCCCCAATTTGCGAATATACCAATTGTTGCCGAGAAGTATCTTGTGGATAATTTCTTTTGCAAATTATTCGATCATAACTATGAGAAACGATAAATCTCATTTGGGGGCGTTCGATTGAAGAAAAATGATAATGTTGATGCGACAAACCGCTTATGCGGGACATTGAGCATTCGGGTAAAAATAATATCCCTCGCTACTCCAAGGATGAAAAGTGGTGGGTTGTTCCTCTCCTTCGAGTGGACCTTATATCGTGAGCTCAAATGTACTCCCCACCAATCTCGCGGATTATCGTCCTTGGGAATTTAAGTGGCACGAGAAGACAAAAGAGGTATATACATATCATTCATTTTAGATTTGCTTTGCTATGTCTTCCATTTCTTTCCTTCATTAACTTTTTAGAAAAATTTTAGGTCATCGAGAATGAGAAAGAAATACAAAGAGGATCCTCACCAAATATCCTGGCGATACTTCGATCACTCACGGATGAAGTAAGAAACATTTTCTTTTGTTATTTTAAACAATATTGTTGCCTCTGTTTCTTATCTTTATTCGTATGTGAAGATTGGTGTTGAAGAAGTTGAAATCGCAAAGATTAATGATGGAGAAACCGAAGGCTGCGAAGGCTAAAGGCAAGAACAAGGCCATTTCTCGCAAGGACAAATCTTCCGGCCCATCCTCCAAAAGACGGAGACTCCAACCTCCTTCACATTCTAATTCCCAATCTAGCGAGAATTCGGAAGATGAAAATGAGATTGGCACCTCTTCTCGCTAAGGGAAGTCATTGGACACTTCTGCTATGGCGCTTTTATCTAATGTCTTTACCGATTCTATGCAAGGTTTTGGCGATAGCAACTTGTCCGCTACTTGCGAAACTATCGCTAAGATCTGTGATGCCCCGTTGTTGGAGGATATCGAGTCTTTTCGTGGAGTTTCTCGAACAATAACACCCAGCCTTTTAAATGCTCTCAATGCTTTGGTATGTTAACACCTCTTTACCTCTTTGCGACTCCGCTCTTATCTTTAATTATTTCTCTATATATATTTTTTTTTCTTTTACTGATGCGGGAGAGCTGCTTTTGTTGCTGCCTCAGACCTTGAGAGAAGACGCAACAACCTTGAAAAGAAGAACTTGCAATTGAGCAAGAGGGTTCGAGAACTAGAAATTGGGGTTGCATCATCTCGCGAGAAGGATGAACGGATTAAACAATTGGAAGCTGAACTTACTTCTCAACAAAATAGAGTATCTACTCTTGAAAGCGCGAATAAGCAGCTTTATGGTATAACAATTTTTATTCCTCAGATTTCTTTTATTTTACCATTTACCTTTCTTTGCCTAATTTACTATTTTCGCAGACATATATAATCTCTCTGAAGAGTCCATTCTTCTTCATTCATTTCCCGAGCCCATGGATGATGATGTACTCCTTGCTCGCCTCAATGAATCTCTAAGTAGTTCTTCAAATGATGCTAACCTTCTTTCATTAAAGGATCTTCAATCCAAACATCATCTCTTAAAAATCGAGCATAGATCTAGTTTAAATTTGGCTAATCTTTTTAAACGAAATTTCGTTGACTCCAAGAAGAAGACCAAAACTTTAAGGAAGAAATTTAGTGATCTTATAGATGAGAAAGATCGCATTACTAACAGAGGTGCACAGGCATTAGCAAAATTTCAAAAATCTCTCCTTGATGTGCAAGTTGAGCGAGATGAACTCCTTCGTCGAATACCATGCTTAGCGAGCGAGAAGACCAAATTCGTTCACTTCTTGTCATAAATAATGATGATGAATTTGCACGGGCTGCGAAGGTTTTAGATAACGCTAGAAATAACTTAGGTGTTGATGTTAGTCTTCACACCGAGCAAAATACCTTAATCAAGGATATGATCTTTGAAAGAGAAGGTTGTTTGTTATACTTCTTTACTTTTCTCGTTATTTTTTCCCTTTTGTATTATTAACATTAATTCATTTCCTCATGTTTTGAGAATCGAAAAGAGATTTGAGACAAGGATTGGAGAACTTGAAGCCGAAAAAGAGCGTCTCGCAAAGGATCTCTCTTCGCGAGAACAGATATTCAAAGTTGAAGCAAAGACAATTCCAAACTACGGTGGCGAATTTTAATAATGATCTTTGTTCGTTTTCGCAATCAAGCTATGGAAATAGTTTGTAAGGATCACAACATCCCTCTTCATTCATATCCCTTTCTCATTGAAGAAGTTCCGAGAACTTGCCATCTCGGATGTTTCGATAGTGAAGCTAATGAAGAAGAAGAATCGGTGACGAGAATGATGGAACCGAGAACCGGATGAAGAAGAAGAACCAAAGAAAGAAATAACTTTTTTTTTTTTTTTTTTTTTTGTAATATATCTTTGACTATTGAATGTAAACTTCAACTTTTGCTTCCTTTGTTCAGATATATTAATCAAACAACCCTTCTTTATAATTATAACTTCACACTTGCCTCTGCCTCTGTTCATAAGATATAATCAACTTTGCGAGTTAAATAATATAATCATTCTCGAGATATATATATTTTTTTTTTTTTTTTTTTTTTTGAACAATATCCCCGCGACAAGATCGCAAGATATCTTCATGGATTAAGAAATCTATTGATCTTGCCTTATCATTATTTGTGTGGTCTTATTATGCCTTCCTAAGTAAAGGTCTTATTTTGCCACCCCTCATTGCGACAAGGTCGCAGGACGTCTTACATTTTCATGTAATGACCCATTGATCTTGTCTTATCGTTTCTTAAGTATTTTTGCCTCTGCAGGATATTGTATTTGCGACAATATGACAGGTTTAAATGTTCTTGCGACCATATAATCCCATGACATTGTTGACTTTGCGACGAAATCGCAGGACGTTCTTACACTTTCATGTAAAAACCCATTGATCTCGTCTTACCCTCGCGTTAATATTATTGCCTCTGCAGGATCATTGCACAAATATGACAAGCCTAAATTCTCTTGCGAGAATAAAGCCTCATGACATTTTGCGTCTTTTGACACTTATCAGCTCCCTAATGGAGGGTGCCGCCCTTATCTTCTCCCCGGTTACCCCTTCAAGGAGGCGTACATCGGCCATACAAGACTAGCTCCTCCCATCCGGTCTTAACAACAACCGGTTGTTTTCATGAGCCTCTTATCCCTTATACCTATATGGTTTATGGTTACGAGACTGCACCCTAAGTGGAGTTTTCTTCGGGCCGAGTGCAGCATGTGCCAAGACTTGTCAAGAGTGGTAAGGAAGTTCCATGCTCCCCGCACGCTTGACTCAACCGTGTACCTCGGCGCCTTGGTCATACACTGACTCCTTGGGAAAGACCCTCGGGCATCCAACCAGGGTATAACCTTATATATATAGTTGGAAATCCAAGGTATCTCCCCCGGATAGGCTTTCATGGGCCCCAAATTTCCATGACCCGAGTTTCGGGAGCGGTGTAACCTTCCACCCGAGCCATGTTAAGAGATACCCCCTTATATGACGTACTTTAGGTCTTACATTTGCCTCTTGCGAAATATCATTCGCGAACTAGGGTGTACGCCATAAAGGTTTGTCCCATTCACTCATTCATTCATTTTATCAATTTATTCAATCATTTGTCTGCGAAGGTATCGCACAATCTCATTTCCATTATTCAATAGATTTGAATACATTCTTCATGGCGAGATTCTCGCACAATGTTTCCACAACCATCATCTCTGCTTCTCATCCTTATCATGCTTTCATCTTTAAATTGTTATCTTTTCTCACAATTATTCATTTTTTACACCTTTTATTCTTACTTCCTTCTGCTTCCGCATCATTCCACCATTTCAATGTCTCCTTTGCATCATGATACTCGAGTTATTTTTGTGCGGTCACTTGTGAAAACATCTCTTCTTCTTTTGTTTCTATGGCATCTACCATTAATCTTTCTTTTCTTTGTTCATCCTGTACATTCTTCCTCCAACCTTTCTTTTTTGCTGTTCTCTCTTCGCAGTTTTCTACATCCACCTCATAACACTTTTGCCCCTCTGTCCAATCTCCTTTTATAATCCCAACACCGCTAGGATGTGGAAATTTTATGCACTGATGGTATGTCGAAGCTATACCTGAATTTCATGAAGCCATGGTCTTCCAATCAATGCATTGTAGGGAGATTCCACATCAACTACACAAAACAAAATATCAGTTGATAACCCCTGCAAGGGTATCCTCATGTGCACTTCTCCTTTGGGCTTGTTCGCGGTACCATTGAAGCCATATATTTTGTATGTTGAAGGAATCAAGTCTTCATCTCTCCCTCCCATAGTTTTGTAAGTATGGTAGAAAAGAATGTTATCGAATCGCGATGATCGATCAATATTCTATTGATTGCCCAACAAGTTTCCGCTTCATCATCTTCGCCATCAATAGGTTTTGGATTAATTTCCCGCTTCACAACCAAGTGGACTATCATGTACTTCTCTTCCTTTGGGTACTTCTTGACCGAGAAAGAAATAATCTGCAATTGCCACTCTTTTAGTGCGATGTCTTCGCAACACTCATCACTTCTTTATCATCGCATCCCTCGCGAAAACTCTACTAAGTACGATTAGTGTCATGAAAATCTTCAATAGTGCGGTATGAGTGGACAATGGAGTTGCAAAACAAATTTTTAGCCTTTGTCCCAACTTCTATAACAAATGTTTCTTTTCCCTTTTAGGTGGGGGTGGTAAATGTTGAACTTTCTCTTCTTCCTTTAAAAAGTGGTTTAACTTTCCTGATCAATCATTCTTAGGATAATTCTCTTGATGTTTTGCAGTCATTTGTTAGGTGCCCATGAAAGCGATGGTAAGAACAGAACTCATGACTTCTATCTCCGGTGGTGGCTCACTTCCCATGTTCCATGGTCTTTGGTATATTTTCCATCAAAAGTATTGCTTCCCATATCTTTTCCACACTTTGGCATTCAATGGCGGCCATTTTAACCTCCAGTGAAGATTGTCCTCTATGATAAGCCTCCATAAGTCTTTCTTTGACCTCCATAGGTTTCTTGTGGTTGATCAAGTCTTTGAATTTTATTGTTTCCGCCACGGTTGTAGAAATTTCTTTCTCTTTCAAACTCTTCTTGATCACGACTTCCCATAGCTACTAACTTTGGTTCTATATCAAGCTGCTTTTCTTTCTTGTTGACCTTGCGATGTGCTCGCCACTGTGTGTACTAATTGAGGTAATAAACTTCCATTCGCGACGCTAGAATTTGTGTTAAACTTTGGATAAGATTCCATCTCGTTCTGTCTTTCTTCTAAAGCGATATATTCTTCCGGAGTTCTCGTAATTCGGTCATTGTAATTGTATTCTTGACTCGAAAACACCGAACATACGGTAGATTGGTTGCGAACATAGCATTTATGAATGACAGTATGAGGTATCTTTCATCTACTCTACCGGCCATCTCACTGCACATCGTCTTCCATCTGACAGTTAAATGTCTCAAACTCTCGCCCACTCTTTGTTTTAGTCCAAATACATCTTCAATGCCAGGTCGCGAAGAGTTGTTACTTATATACGCCCCTAAGAATATAGCATGTAAATGATTGAATGATGTAATCGTATTCCTTGGTAAACCCTCAAACCATTTCAATGCTTCTCCTGTCAAACTTGACGCAAATTATTTGCATAATATAGCGTCATGGTTTTCCCATTGTAGCATACATCTCACATAAGCCTTGATGTGTTGTCTTGCACAAGTGGATCCATCAAAAATCTTCAAGTTACTTATTTGGTAAGTTGCATTTTGGGGGTATTCCTCCTAATTGCACTTCTAATGTAAAAGGATTTTTCGACCTCGCGATAGCTTCATCTAACCTGTCTTCTTCCCCCTTCTCTTCTACTGTTCAATATTCCTCTCATCTCTCGCCAATTCTCGCAGAATTTGTTCGTTTGCCTCGAGAATTTGAATCTACTTTGGTCGCTTTAACTCGCTTCCCTCCTTCTCCGTTCGTGTCTACTTTTTGTATTCTTTCATATTCTTTATCGATATCTCCATTGTTGCGATCTCTCTCGCGCCTCCTCTCTCTATTGTCATGATTATTTTGCCGAATCGCCTCTTCCAATTCTCGATTTTCCATTTCTGCTCTCAATCTTTCTCTCTCGCGGGTTAGACGTGCTTGTTCGGTATAATGCTTTTCAATATCATCTTCAATTTCCTTTTGTTTCCTTTGTGTTTCTCTCCCATGTAGAGTTCTTCTTCTTTCTTCCTGATTTTCTTCATTAATTAGGTTACCCTATCTTCGAGGCTGTCTATCTTCTTTATTTCCATCATCGTGATTGTTCACCAAAATATAACGATTTTCTATCAATTCTCTCTCTTCGCGACCTTCTTCGCCCTGATTTAACTCTCTTTCCAAATTTTCCTCATTAATGTTTTCTGCAGGTAATACTCTTCTCTCATTTTCTCTATTTGATACTGATCTCGATATGTTACTACTTCTCGAACTTCTATTTTGCAGCCTCCTATTTTCCATCCTCAACTCGTGGTTTTGCCTTGTCAGGTTCGCGCGTTCTTCTGCTTCTAACCGCCTTTCTTCGTGTATTGTCTGTCTCAGCGCTTCTAATGCCGCGATTTCTTCGTTTCCACGAATTGTTTCTCCCATCTCTTCTCGATTTCTCTCTTCCTGCCTATCATTCATCTCTTCTCTTTCTTCCGTAGAATCTGATCTCCATGTATGCACGCTCACTCTATCATAATCGATTACTCTGTTTAGTGCTGGTTGAATTGGTGGTTGTGTTGATGGTTGAATTGGTGGTTGTGTTGATGGTTGAATTGGATCTTCTTCTCCATTTCTTGCATCTATCCTTGATGGTTCACCTACTTCATTTCTTCTTTCTTCCACTAATCTTCCACTTCTCCTTACGATCGTTGGTAGTTCTGATGCATTCTTTCTCCTAGCCATTTCTCAATTTTGGTAATTTGTTAAAAATTATTCAAGATTTCTTTTTTGTTATCCCTAATAATTCACAAGGTTGATCTTCTTCAATCCCTGTTTCTAGCGCATATGTAGTTGCGGGATTTCCCACACTACACCCCTCACTCAAATCTGCTAAATCAACTCATTTGAAGATGAAGAATGATATGTTTATTAATTGTTTTCTTGAAAGACTTACAAAGAAATATAGAACAAAGCTAAAGAAATTACAATCACTCTTAACTTTCTCTCTCCTAATGACTTGTTTCACAATTCAAAAAGACCTCTCCCTCAACAGACTTACTCGACCCTTTATATAGGGTATTACATAGTGGATGACAGCTATACTGTCCCTTATTTTCGGAAACGTCTCGCGAATGCTCGCGAATGTACAACTGTTTGCCTTCGCGACACTCTTAAATATCGCCAAGTCTTCATACTTTCCTCATGTTCTAACTGTCGTCATCTATTACGTCATTTATTTACCTCCATGCGACTCCTTCGCGACGCGGTCGTTTATTAATCTCGCGAAGTATTGCTGTCGCGATATTCTGGTCCTACATATATCAAATGAAGAAGTTGACAAAAGTATAAGTATTCCTTCACTTAAGACTAGAAAGTATTTTATTTTTTGAACTTCTAATTTTGTCATCAACCTTCCACTATCATAAATTAAGATTACAATTGGAAATAACCAGCAATTGGTATTATTGGTATATATACAAGGAAAAAAATAAGAATACAAAAATCTCGGAATGGATGAAATCATTATTCCAAGATGACATAAATGTATTTTTGCATCTATTAGATGAGGAATACCATAGATTTTTCAGTTTCTATATAAAACTCATAAACCAGTCACTTACATAATACATAATTGGAGATTAAATATTTTTAGAATTTTAAGAAATGGGAACTGCAGAAGCGCTGCCGAGAGTTGTTTAGACAAGAAATCTTGATGCGTACGCCTTCAAGGTTGAGGCACCTCATAAGTTTCAACTCTCCAACATATGTAGCAAATGCATCTAAATTTTTGGACGAGTTGAACTTAGCTTTCTTAAATATTTGTTAGGTAACACTTTGAGATTACATGATTTCTACAATTTTTTATTAGATTCTACAAATAACAGAAGCCAAACTCAAGATTATCTCAGGGTGCTAAAACTTAAAATTAGTTTTATTTTATGATTCCGATCCGGAGGAGTTCAATCTGGGGAGGTTAGATGTGTGTTTAAAACTAATTATTGGGGTAGTACTTTTTCTGAGTACTTTTACACAAGTTAGTCTATGCCACACATAAATCAAGTGGAAGTGTTTATGTTTATAATATGATGAAGTATGTTTCGAAAGATCAGGTGATATCCAATTTCAGGGGAAAATTAATATTTATACCAAGTGGTCACCTCTTGAATTTTTTATGATCCTCATCGTAATATAAAAAATAAAACCTGTCATTTTCAGGGGCTCCTCCGAAAAAATTAGGGACGACTAATATGACAAAATGGGTCATCCAAACCTAAAATGAAGCCACACTCTATCTCTGATTTTTCGAACCGGCTAATATACCCTTTATAATCGGTGGATAATTAGTATACTCGGGACTTAATCTTTAGTATATATTGTTAGGAAAATTTATTTGAGTTATTTGGTTTTAAGTTTTAGAGTGGAAGAAGAAGAAGTGGGATCAAAACCATTTTTTCTTAAATCCATAATAAAATGGATGGGTATGAAGAAGAAGGTGAAAACCATCATGAATAACATAATTTTGAAGGTTCAATAACGATTATAGATCATTTAGTGCCATTAACGTACCAGAATCGGTAGATAATAAGATATCTTATCTATCGGTTATACTCTTCTGTTCTAATAAAGAAACACAATCGGAAGTCTCGTGATTTTAATTATATACCGATTGCGCAATCGGTAGTTTCGTGATGTTTCTTATCTACCAATTGTGGTAGTAGCCCCAAATTCATTTTTTTAAGCTAATGAAATTTTGAATTTCTCTATTTCCACAATTGGTAGTTTCGTGGCATCTATTATCTACCGATTTTTCAATCGGTAGTCTTGTGATGTTCATTATCTACCGATTATTGTATTAGCCCCAAATACAAATTTTTCAAAAACCAATGGAATTTTGAATTTCGCTATTTTCACAATCGGTAGTTTCGTGATGTTTATTATCTACCTATTGTACAATCGGTAGTTTCGTGATGCTCATTATCTACCGATTGTGATTGTAGCCCCAAATTCAAAATTTTCAAAAAACCAATGGAATTTTGAATTTCTCAGTTTTCACGATCGGTAGTTTTGTGGTGTTTAGTATCTACCGTTTTTACAATCGGTAGTTTCGTGATGTTCACTATCTATGATTATGACAGTAGCCCAAAATTTTCTAATTTTACAATCAGTAGTTTCGTAATGTTCCTCATCTACCGATTGTGGTAGTATCCCCAAATTTATTTTTTTCCAATAACCAATGAAATTTCAAATTTTTCTACTTTTACAATCGGTATGTTCCTTATCTACATATTGCGATCTTATCCCCAAGTTCATTTTTTCAAAACAAATAAAACTTCAAAGTTTTCTACTTTTACAATGGGTAGTTATTATCTACTGATTGCAATAGCAGCCCCAAATTAAAAATAAAAATAAAAAATAAAGAACATAGTCACAATCGGTTGATAAAACTAATACTAAACTACCTATTATAAAAGGGAATATAAGTATTTTCTAAGCACTAAGACACCCCATAGCCACATCAATGGGATTGGAATAAAGGAATCGCCCCTAAATCTTTCTATGTCGCCCCTAAAAATGCTAGGAAATAAAATTAACCATATAATTAAAGAAAAAAGATGTCCAAAGTCCAGTTATGTTACTTATAAATACACCGAATTATAATTTTGATCGATTTATAACTAAACTCTTTTGCATGAAATCGTTGCAGAAGTGCTAACTAGAGTTTCAGTTGGGGAGGAAGTAGTGATAGGGCGGCATATGATGAAATCAAGGGACACACATTACCAATTATTCCGGTGAAAATTTCCTTTATAATGCACATGGGAAGAAGCATGGCATAGAGCTTACACAATGCGAGATTCTTCTTGAAATCAAGATTTTTCGATGGGAATGACTATCCGACATACATTCGCATTTAAAATACAACTAAGGGACAATCAAAATAAAATATTACTAACATCAAAAGAATGATTTACCAGATGGATGTACTAAAATTATTGTCCGTCAACACATTCCTGACAATTCTAGATTTATAAACCATATTTTTCTCCAAGCACTGAATGAGAATCGTGAATAGAAGGTCAAAGTGATCTGGGTTCAGATTTGTTGCCTTGGGGGTACTTATTTAGAGTTTTCCTTTTATTTTTTCTTAGGAATACAATTGCTTGATTTCTCAGGAACTACATTTAGGTAGATTTTTTTAGGAGACACGGGTTCATCATTTAGGTAAAATGATTTACCGGATGGATATACCAAAATTATTGTGCACCAACACTTTCGTGCCAATTCCAAATCTATAAACCGTATTATTCTAGAAGTATTGACACAGAGGAATGAGAATAGCGAATAGAAGATTAAGGTGATTTGGCTTCGAATTTGGCGCTTTTGGGGTGCTCATTTAGATTTTTCCTTTTATTCCTTAATTATCACGGATCTTAGGTCGTTTTTTCTTAGTATAGTTTATTAATTGTTTTTTTATATTCTTAAGAACACAGCTTAATTAAGGTTTTCTTTTATGTTTGTTTTCCTTTTAGTGGATGGTTTGGGTTCCAAGATGTTTCAATTTTTTTAACCTGATGTGTTATTGTGGAGTGGTATTTTGTATAATATGGATAATTTGCGTTCTTTATGGACCGAGTTACCAATGACACCATCTCAAAAAGGTCGTACAACCACCCTTCACATAAATTATTACGTAAGCAAGAAACAGACCCGTGCATCGCACGGGTGAGAAACTAGTAATATTTAATATATGACACATTAATTTTTAATACATGATTGATGTATTTTGATGATTGATGATATATAAGATTGATGATTTGAACAGTGATTAGTCATTAGGTTAGATTATATGCTATACTCCCTCCATTCCGATTTACTTGACGTTGTAGAATTTTTCACGGATATTAAGAAATATCAGAGAGAGTAAAATCTTTCCAATATTACCCATATTAATTCCTACTTAAAGAGTTAAATAACCTAGTTTTGAGTTTCTAAAATATAGGGAAAGTTATCAATCCCATAATTATGTACTTGGGATGTACAAGATTGAGTATATATCCTCATGGGGTATATTTAAAAATTATAGAGTAATTGTTTTTGTGTTGATTACCATGAGAATTAATTCTCTGGTGTGATTCCAAAACAGGGGTAGATTAGTGAAAATTGGGAAAAAAAACTAAAACTATCATCTAATTTGGAACTCAAAAGAAACCCTAAAAAAGCAAGTAAAATGGAACGGAGGGAGCACTATATATTTGTTTATTTATTTTTTTAAATTACATGGTATATTCATAAGTTTTGTCTGTTTTGATTTTAACAAGAACGCACCGCACGTGCTTTGCACGTGCTATAACTCAATTTTAATTCTTAGCCGTTGATTTTATTTCTATATCTAAGTGTATACCTCTAAACCTAAACCCAATTTTATTATGTACTCTTCTTTGTTTCCCCCTCTGCTATACGCCTCCATCACCTTCTTCCTCTCTTTCTTTTCATCCCTCCCTCTGCTTTAGCCGTGATCAGTCTTTCTCCGTAATCGCATCTGATAACATTTCATCTCCTTCATATCTTTATCTTTATTAAGGCATCACTCTATGGAAACAGAACCATGGATATTACTTTTTTTGGTTTTATTAGCTAACCATTATTTGATGAATCTAAGAATTTAATTAGTTGAAAAGTTCCACGATCTGATTTGATCAACAAAGGCTATACTGATATACTGATTAGAAGAACAAACTCGAATGTCCGAGATACATTAATGGAAATTTAATCTTAAGATATTCGAAATTACATTAACGTCCCCTATATATTTATATATTGTCTTTGAAATAAAAATAAAGCGAGGGTAAAATTGGAAAGGACTTTTTGCAGCCTCACTTGCTACAGTAAGGGGTCTTCCCTTTATATAATAGAATAGATTTGGGTCATGAAATTTGTATCATTTTTATCGGTGAATTAACCAATATATGTGATCTATAGAGAACTAAATCTAATAGTGCTTGTAATTGTATGATTATGTGATGATTAACCAATACATGATGATGTTTTGTCTGTTTGTGATCATGAATGTGTACTGTCGGGTCTCCATTACAGATTCCCATATCAAATCCCTGCCTATACTTAATTTCTTTTAATTAATTTATATTTTTACGTTACGTCTTTGCACTGTTCCCTCAATGTGCCTGTCTTATATTTAAAATTTTGGTGATTGTAACGTACCCTTTAATGAGAATACTTGTGTGCTTTGTATATATTCTTTGTGAATTTTATGTGCAAACTGTATCAAATACTTTTGAAACCGGAATGTTATTTTATTTCTAAAGTTTGTATTGATGCCGGTGATTGACTAAGTATTGTCGATCGTTAACGGGGTTAATTAATAATTACTGACCGTTGCTTGACCGATTCATTTTTGAAACCATCAAGAAATTTGGTTTATAGAAAGAAATTCATTTTGACCATAAAGAAACTTGGCTCTTGAATGATGGTCCCATAATTGGTCATACTAATGTCTAAAAGGCACAATGAAATTCTAAACAATGCTAGAACGGTCGGTAAGATGTAACTTCTCGAGGCTAACTATGGTAAGGCAAATGAATACACCCCAGAGAAAAGAGGGTTAAACATGTTGATTCATATTCTCATGATCCATACTCATGTTGGGATAATAACCCACGTGGAAGAGGCAAAAGGGCCATCGTGGAAGGGGCAATGGGCGTGGAGGCCATTCAAATACCTGGTCTAGAGATGTTACTTCTGGACCTAGTGATAGGGGCAACACTGTTGAAAAAAACACATAAGAACCCTACACCTAAGAAGGTCGAGAATGAAAATACACCTTGTTACGGGTGTAGAATCTCCGGACAGTGGTACCAGCAATACAAGGCTAGTGCCAAGGTAGCAGCTAACTACAAAAAGTACCGGGAATCTATAGATCAAGAAGCTCACTGTATAGAAGATCATGATCATGCCCCAAATGTCAACTTCACCATTCAGACTTCCGGGGCAACAAGAACCATGCCCTTATGGAAACACCTGACTTTGATTGATTGTTATTTCTTTAGTTAGTCCTTTGATCCTAAAAACTTGTTTATTTTCTTGCTATGTGGTTTAGAAGAATTTGGTTTAAACATTTCTTTTGATGACTTAAACTATGTTAGGTAGTCTTAAATTATAGTTTTCTTGTTGATGGAACGGTGGTTTTTAATTTTTATGGGTACTTATTATGCTTTGGATTTAATTTTTACTGTGATAATCTTTTGCATGATTGAATTATGTGACCGAATTCTCTTAAGTACCATTTACTTGTAGGAATGTCATCCTTAAAAGAGATTGAGTGCCTAGCTGATAGTGGCACCACACACTATTTTAAGAAATAGGCAATTATTTGTTAACTTAATTCCTTATAAATCCTCTGTGACTACGATGATTGGATCATCACAAGTGATCATTGGGCGAGGTAATGCTCAATTTTTGTTGCCAAATGGCACAATGATTAAAGTCACAGAAGCTCTATATGCACCAAGAGCTAACCGTACCTTGTTGAGCTTCAAAGATATCCGTGCAAATGGTTATCATTTGGAAACTCACTGTGAAAATGGAATTGAATATATAAATATTATCTCTAATTCATGTGGAAGAAAAATAATTTTAGAGAAATTAATGAGTCAGTCTAGTGGCGGATTATCGAATCACATGTTGTTACCAACGATGAACTGTTGAACAGTTATTTATACAAGCTTTGGCACGACCGCTTGGGGTACCCGGGTCGTGATATGATGATCCGTGTTTTAAAGAACTCACACGGACATCCTTTCTTTCGAGTGAAAAGTAAAATGAGACAAAAGACAGTTACAATGCAAAGTAACAACGTCTGCGAGCCACTGCCATCTAAAGAAACTGATGCGCAACCTCTCTCTCATTATACTTCGTGGACTTTGTCAAAAGCACACCACTCATTTTGCAAATCTTGTTCTTTAGCAAAGACATGAGCGAGACCATCATATGCTAAAGATACAAAACAAAACATTCCATTTTTACAAAGAATACAAGGTGATATTTATGGACATATACATCCAGAGTGCGGACCATTCAGGTATCTTATGGTTCTGGTAGATGCTTCGACTCGTTGGTCGCACATTACATTACTGTCCACAAGAAATGCTACCATTGCAAAGCTCCTAGCACAAATTATACGTTTGAGGGCTCACCACCCCGATTATCCAATCAAGTCTATCAGACTTGATAATGCTGGAGAATTTACATCTAAAGGATTTGATGATTTTTGTACGTCTATTGGAATTGACATAGAGCACCATGTACCACGTACACACTCAAAATGGTCTTGCAGAGATGATAGCTAGGGCATTGGTTATGCGTTCCAACCTGCCTATTACTGCCTGGAAGTACGCCATATTGCATGCAGCATTACTTATTCGCTTTAGACCCACTATTATCCAACCATTTTCTGTGTACCAGTTGGTAACTGGATATGAGCCTGATATTTCACATTTACGCATTTTTGGTTGTGTTGTATACGTGCCTATCACGCCCCCACAGCGTACTAAGATGGGTCCCCAAAGACGATTAAGTATTTATGTTGGATATGAATCCCCAACAATTATCCGCTATTTAGAACCTTTGACAGGCGATCTCTTTACTGCTAGATTTGCGGACTGTCAGTTTGATGAGACAACCTTCCCGTCGTTAGGGGGAGGTATAAAAAATGATTTCCTAAGGGAACGACGGGAATTGTCGTGGTGTGTCCCCACTTTGTCTCATCTTGATCCCCGCACCTCAAAATGTGAAAGTGAAGTGGAAAGAATCATTGATCTTCAGAATGTGGCAAATTCAATGCCTGATGCATTCACTGATATCGCTAAAGTGACGAGATCACACATACCAGCTGCAAACGTGCCTGCAAGGTTAGAAATCCCTAATACGGGAAAAGGCACCTTATATAGATGTGTCAAACCTACACTTGGTGGAAATGTAGCTGAGTCCGTGGCCCACCGAAGGAAGAGGGGAAGACCTCCTGGTTCGATAGATACTCACCCAAGGAAGAAAAGAGTGAGTAAGGCACAACCCGATCCATTTATAATCAATACAGATAATCCCTCTCATGAAATTGTCTCTGATTATAGTTATGTCCATGAATCAATACTGTAGGACGCTCCGATGTTTGAAATGATTCCAGAGAACAAAGAATCTCTATGGATTATGAGAGTGCATACGTGTTGATGGAAAGATCCTCCACGCAGATTGATGATGCATTTGCATACACAGTTGCTCAAGAGATCATTGAGCACGATGACATCGAACCACGCTCTATTGCAAAATGTCAAAGAAGAGCAGACTGGCCTAAATGGGAAGTTGCAATCCAGGAAGAATTAAATTCACTGGCAAAGAGACGGGTATTTGGTGCGGTAGTGCTAACCCTACTAGGTGTAAAGCCCGTAGGACATAAATGGGTATTTGTCAGAAAGCGTAATGAGAAGAATGAAGTCTTGAGGTATAAGGCTCTCCTTGTGGCGCAAGGTTTCTCACAACGCCCTGGAATTGATTATGATGAAACATACTCTCCCGTAATGGACGTCATAACGTTCCGCTACTTAGTTAGCTTGGTAGTTTCATAAGGACTTGAAATGCATCTTATGGATGTGGTTACAGCATATCTCTATGGGGATCTAGATTCAGAGATATACATGAAAGTGCTTGATGGCCTTCCATTTCCAGAATCAAGTAACTCTAAACCACGGAGTGCGTTTTCGATTAAGTTGAAACGATCACTTTACGGATTAAAGCAATCCGGGCGAATGTGGTATACCCCTATAAGTGATTATTTGATTGTGAAGGGATATACAAATAATGAGTTATGCCCCTGCATATTTATAAAGAAAACGAGTTCCAGATTTGCAATTGTAGCTGTTTATGTTGATGATATGAACATAATAGGTACTCTTGATGAAATAAGATAAACCGCAAGCTACCTGAAATCTTAATTTGAGATGAAAGATCTTGGGAAAACTCGGTTTTGTCTAGGACTTGAGCTAGAACACCGAGCATGTGGAATACTAATCCACCAGTCTGCATATGTCCATAAGATACTCAGGCAATTCAATATGGACAAGGTGCATCCTGCTAGCACTCCCATGATTGGTCGAAGTTTAGATGTACAAAAGGATCCATTTCGTCCAAAGGAAGATGGCGAAGAGGTATTGGGAGCTGAATTTCCCTACCTAAGTGCAATAGGCGCATTATTGTACTTAGCGCAATGTACTCGACCTGATATATCATTCTCAGTGAACTTGTTAGCTAGATATAGCTCAGCGCCAACTCAGCGTCACTGGAATGGTATAAAGAATGTATTTAGTTACCTTAAAGGAACCATTGACATTTGTCTATTTTATCCCTATGAGGACGAAATGAGGATTGCTAAAGCAACCCCCTACACTGAAACCCCAAATAATGTTTTAGTTGGTTTTGCTGATGCTGGGTAACTTTATGACCCACATAAAGATGGATCCCAAACTGGTTATGTATTCACCATAGGGAACACAGCGATATCCTGGAGATCGACCAAGCAAACTCTTGTAGCTACCTCCACGAACCACTCAGAAATCATTGCCCTACATAAAGCGGTTCGTGAGTGTATATGGTTCAGGTCTATCATTACACATATTCGAGGGACTAGTGGTTTGAATTCTACCACTGAAGAGCCAACATGCATTTATGAAGATAATGCAGCTTGTATCGAACAGATGAAGCAAGGATATATCAAGGGTGATAATATGAAACATATTTCACCAAAGTTATTTTACAATCAGCAACAACAGTGTCTCTTAAACATTCAAATCAACAAAGTACCGTCTGATGAGAATGTGGCAGACTTATTTACTAAGTCACTTCCTAAGTCCTTATTTGAAAAACACGTAAAGAGTATTGGACTAAGGAAATTGTCCGAACTCTCTTGATTGCAATCAGGGGGAGATGGCGACATCAGGGGGGTATCTAATGATATGATGTCGACATCAGGGGGAGTGTTTGTTGAACTCTTTTTCCCTTTACCGAGTTTATTTTGTCCCAATGGGTTTTGTTACTCGGCAAGGTTTTTAATGAGACAACAACAACACCATGGTTATGACTCCCCGATTGAGATTATCTTTTTCCCACAGGGTTTTTATATTTTAGGTTTTTCTGAAGAGAGGTGGCCAGCTTTATCAACACGTTGTACTATTTTCCCTTCGTCAAAGTTTTGTCCCACCTGGTTTTCTTTGTCAAGGTTTTAATGAGGCAACACATTTGAAGTTCCGTTTTTGAACCGCACAAAGGGGAGTGTTATAGGGCCTATGGCCCATGGATGTGCGGTCCATTAGTATACTAGGGTTTTCCATTTACTCTTGTATAAATAGAACACTAAACCTATGTAATGGGGTTCCCCTCTCTAGTTAATGAAAAGCTCTTCTCTCCATTTTCTCTTTTTCTTATTCTTACTCCAAAATATGGAAATTATTTCGATGATCCTGAAACAATTGTTATTATAGGAAGACCAAAAAAACTTTTTAGTTGTGTATATTTCCTACACATATTTTAGTTGTAGATATTTTCTACACAACTTCATATTAATGTGTTTGTTTAATCTTTAGGAAACGGTTTTCTAAACTCATTTTCTTGATTTGACTAATTGTGCATGCTTTTTTGCATATATTTATTTGTGTACATATACTGCACAAATTATGAAATATGATCTAAGCAATGGATGTTCATTGGTCCTTGGCAATCTTAATTCAAAACAATGTATTGTTCAAGAACTATTCTTGTGTCATATGGATCATTTGAAAATTTCACAAGCAATGATAGTCAATATCTATAGCAATTAGGAATATTTCATCATCAAAAGAGAACAGAGATATCTGAAGTTCCGAAATATAGGTAGGGACACTAAATATAGACTCAAGATAGGTTGGCGAACCACCGCGCAAACCATAGATATCTGAAGTTCCGGAATACAGATAGGGACAGTTCACGAACAGTTTACGAACCATCTCGCAAACCGTATAATTATGAATGGGACAGTTCACGAACTATAATGATCTGAATTTGTGTAATAAATAACAGTTTACGAACACATTTCATGAACCGTAGACATCTGAGTTCGGGAATACCTAAATGGTTGACGAACCCGTTTCACGACCATAACGTCCCGAATTCACGAACTGGATAATGGTTCACGAACCGTTTCACAAACATTCCCAGTACGTATTAGAAGATGCTCAAAGACTATTTTCATAAATATATATGTTAACATTGTTATGACTCTCATAAACACCTCTAAGGAATCTATGATCACTAAAATACCTTGTATATGTGCAATTTTCTAAATGAATACAATATTGTTTACAACTTCAAAAGGCATATTTTCCAAGTATTATCATTGTACACAGTTCCGGAACCCAGACTACAGTGTATATTCTTTTATGTAATTTCAAAAAAAAAAAAAAATCTTACATGCCTACTTGAAACCCCAAATAGAGTTTCATCTTAACAGATAAAGTTTTTGCTTGATTCTCAAGTTATCTTAGCTTGAATTCTAAGCAACCCTCAATCTTAAAAATATATAAATAGAGAGACTCATTCAACTAAGAAATTCAATCCCTCACACTTCTGTGTCCTAGTTGATTGCTAGAGTCGTCCTCTATTGACCTTAGTTTTCTCTGAGAAACATAATTAAGTCTACGACTGAAAGACTTCACTTAGGGATTTGTGAATCCAGCTCCAACTCTCTTTACCTTGATAGTTCGTGTATTTTGATCTTGTTCTTTATATTGTCGAGGTTTTAGTAATCTCTTTCAGGTACGAAATAGGTAGAAATTGCAAAGTTCTCTTCGTCTCAGACTTTGTGATTCCTCAAGATAGATATCTGAAAACTATTCTTAATTGATTAATTAGTTCACGATTGTTCTTGAGAGGTGGTTAAAAATCCAGGCTTCTCAGCTAACTGATTGTAAGTGTTCCAGATTTGTGAGGTTTGCTAGCTTTGTCTATTGCAAACATATTTTCAAGCCTTAATCAATTCGATCTAAAGGGAAATCAAATAGGATTATCTGTTAGAGGCAGATTGGTATCAAAATTCTTCACTTTGGCTGAAACAACTCTTAGGGTGTAAAGGATGTCAGCTAAGGGAATCAATTTCCTAGAGATTTGCAAGGTTCAAAAGATGTAAGGAGCACGACTGCCACTGAATTGCTTGGAGGGTGAAGTCGTTCTCAACTACATGCCAGACCCGAAGTCTGATAGTGGACTAGTGTCTGCAGCAACTTAATACAGTTCGGTGTTCAAATCTGGACAACGTTTCAAGGTTTTTCTGCAATTGTGGTTTCCTCGTTAACAAAATTTGTGGTGACTTGTGTTTTTCCTTTTCCGCATTATATTATTTATCTTTATAATAGGAATAACACAAGTAGTAAGTATTCAATTCTAGTAGATAAGTCCATATTAATTATGATCGATTACGTCATTCTTGTGGAATTCGTATCTTGAAAGATAGATAACAAGTTTCGTACTTGGCAGAATTCCAATTTGATTATTTGGGTACGACTAGATTGATCTTGGATATTGATTTTTGAGATCGTCCAAGTACTCTTCTTAACAGTTAGGTTCATGGACTCTTGAGTCTAGACTTTCTGATTCAGAAGAGATAGAGATATAAACTCTACATACATATTGTCCGTGATCATTAAATTGGTCTACTTGCAATTCTATTAGGTTTTGATCATACATTTTGTCGAACAAAAAAGTTGGTGGTGTACTTGGTACCCTCTCCTTTCCATAGTGGATAAGGGATTTCGTCTGCGGAGTTCTGTTTGATATCCAAAAACTGCTCAACAACAGTAAGGCAAGTGGATAATATTAAGGTGAACCAGAAAAGTATAGGTAGAGGTGGATCTAAACGTTGGCTAGGTAAGCGTCCTGTAGTAATATGGGTATTTATGAACCCTGTAGACCATCCACATAGGAGTGGTGAAGGAAGGACGCCAATGAGTAGGAAACCCTTGGTGTTATCCTGCTCTTGGAAGAATAAGTAAAAAGGAACAAAAAATAGATTTCACTTTTTAATGACCTTATTTTGTTTTATTAGTTACCCAAACTATTTTTTATATTTCCACCTTCGAAAACACAAGGTTTTTGAAAAGACGGGGGTACCCAAATACACCACAATCTTTTGTTTATCAACCTATAAATCCTCTACCGAACGTGATCATCTATGGACAGAGTCGAGACAATACTACGATTCGGTTCACACTTCGTGTGATTGTCCATGGATACGATATCGAGACAATACAACAACAAGATAACTTGTGTGATTGACTATGGATACAAGATCGAGGCAATACTACAACAAAGTGTGTTACTTGATAATAGGTTCGGTAAAAACCAAACTTTATAGGATCACTATCAAGTATTGCGGAGTTAACGTATATGTGTATTTTACTTTACTATAATAAACAATTATAATGCGGAAATCAAAGTAAAAGACACAGCAAAATTTTGTTAACGAGGAAACCGCAAATGCAGAAAAACCCCGGGACCTAGTCCAGTTTTGAATACTCTCAGAATTAATCCGCTATACAAAATCTAATACCAACTTCGTATAGTTGAAACCAAGCAGACTACCCCTAGCTATTTAGTTCCCTCAGTATCCCTGCGCCTTCGACTTCTAGAGTCACGCACGTGAATAGCAAGTCCTTTGGACCTTATTCCAAACAACAAAGGAAGAATCTGTTTGGTAACCACTCTAATCAATCTTGCTACAAGATTTGGATTAGTTGTTGACAAAGGTTCTTCCGTTTAATCTAATAAACTCCTTTGTCTGGTTAGATCAATCTAATTTTAGTAGTCAAGTATAGATTCACACTTAATCAATATAAATCTCAAAGAGAAATATAGAAAATGCCGATCTCACACAGCTAATCAATCAGATCTATCAAAGATAAATTGATTCTAGTTGGATCCCAGACGATCAAGGTTTGTGCACACAATTCACAAGATACGAAAACTAATAAGAAATCTTCTTCATCTTCTTCATCTTCTTTTATCTTCAAAACCTGCACAACACCACTTGAATATCTTGTGATCAATCACGCATAGAACGAAGTCTGTTAACAATGGATTATCACAAAATTTCTTTAGATCTAACAACAGTTCTTAAGATCTTGTCGATACTATGATCTAGTTTGAGTGAATCTTATATCAGAAGAGAAGATTTTCAAGCATAAACAAACTAGGTGCAATCAAAGTTTGAAAAACCGTTAGTCAATCAAATCAATCGAAAACTAATAACACTGCGATTATCTAGTTTCCCACCAACTATACTCGTAGAGCTTCTTGATCCCATAGAAGTCTTTAAACGAGCGGTCGTGAGAGATTTCACCTAATTAGGATATTTTCTTCTCCGAATAGACGCCTGGCTCTTAGGATAGTTCGCTAGAAATGTAAACTTAGGTATTTATAGACCAATGATGTTTGGATACCAAAGAATTTCCAAAACCGAAAGTATTCTCAAGATATGCAATAAATGCCAAATTCGGTTTTCCAAATTCCAATAAATGCTTGTCTAATATTTCAGAAATCTCTCAATAGAAAATCTCCAATTAGTAAATGCACATTATTAATTTATTCTCTAGAGCTATGCATTAATTGCTGGTAATTAAAGCATATAAAATGAAAAAGCGGGGGTCTAACAACCTCACCCAATATTCGTTTAGCAATCTGTATGGACTAACTCCAATATAATTCTGAGAGCACCAACTAATAAAGCGAGCTTAATCAAGAAATATATCGAAGAGTTATATCTATGTTTCACAATGTAATTATCAAATCAAACAGATAGAAATCCGCGAGCCTGATTATTATGTGAAACAACTTAAACGGTACCAAAGATCAATGTTCAAGTGTCAATCAATTTATATCAACAACCAAAGGTTGGATTATCTAATTGATTGAACTACGCACAACCTGTGATATTTCAATTATATAGAAAATGTAATGCAGAAAAGACATAACACAAACACCAGAAATTTTGTTAACGAGGAAACCACAAATGCAGAAAAACACTGGGACCTAGTTCAAATTTGAACACCACATTGTATTAAGCCGCTACAGACACTAGCATACTCCAAGTTAACTTCAGACTGGAATGTAGTTGAGCCTTAACCAATCTCACACTGATCAAGGTACAGTCGCGTTCCTTATTCCTCTGAATCCCAGCAGGACTCTACGCACTTGATTCCCTTAGCTGATCTCACCCACAACTAAGAGTTGCTACGACCCAAAGTCGAAGACTTAATAAACCAATTTGTCTCACACATAAAAGATTATTGAATAGATAAATTTGTCTCCCACATATAAACCTACGAGTTTTTGTTCCGTCTTTTGATAAATCAAGGTGAACATGAACCAATTGATATAGCATACTTATATTCCTGAAGAACATCCTAGTAATATCAATCACCTCACAATAATCTTAATCGTATGGTAGCGAAACAAGATATTGTGGAATCACAAACGATGAATCGAAGATGTTTGTGACTACTTTTTATCTTGCCTATCGGAGATTAAATCTCGAGTTAATCTTAAAGAAGATAGTACTCAATCACGATAGAAAGCAGCAAGATCGGATCACGCAACTACAGAAAATAGTTCGGTCTGGCTTCACAATCCCAATGAAGCCTTTCAGTCGTTAACCTATAGGGTTTTGGAAAAACCTAAGGTTAAAGGAAAACCGACTCTAGTCGCAACTAGTATCACACCGGAGGTGTGGGGATTAGGTTTCCCATTTGCTAGAGTTATCCCTTATATATTCTTCAAATCAGGGTTTGCAATCAATGTTACCTTGGTAACAAAGCATTCAATATTTAGCATTAGATGAAAACCTGATTAGACTCAAGCTAATATCGTTGAACCAGTAGATCGAACTTAGCTTGTTACCCACAAATAAAAGTGACTTCATTTAGATATGGGTAACCATACCTAAACGTGTACACCTTGTTGGCTCAACAATAGTTAACCGAAGTTAGCCATATGAACACTTTCATATCAACCTTATTTATCTTAACCATAACTAGTTCAAATGAAACTAGTTCTAGAGTTGTTCAATTGTTTATATTCTCATAGAAGTATACAAGACATAATTGAAGCAAAATCGATTTTGATTCACTCGAATCAATTCATGAACATTATATCCACGGTTTGCAAAAGATTTCAATCCTTATTATATAAATGTATTAGTTCATGAACAAACCGATTTTAGAACATAACCTACTCAAGTATGCAAACGTGTACGCATACCTAAGTGGCTAGACTAAGTTTGGGTTCGCCAGTACGCGAACAGGTATGCATACCACCAAACTCAGTTGAACTCCAGAACTTGGACTTACGCCAGTACGCGAACGGGTGCACATACTTAGTTCCCGAAATTTCATTCACCAATCAGTACGCGTACGGCTACGCATACCATGGTTCCTGGACTTGGAATAACTTGCAACAATTAGCATACAAGTACGCATACTGTGATATATCCAATCACAGTTAATTTTTTCTAAACTCTCATTTCAATCATTGAAACATTCTTTGAAGACGGGAATAGTTGTCTCACACAAACTATTAGCTTCGAAGCTATTTTCAAGTGATCGAATGATCAATATGAAACATTCCGAGTCTACATCAAATGAGTCTCACACAAATCATGTAAGATGTTACCAGGCGATTTTCACATGATCATCTTTTGACTTTCATCAAGAATATAAGATGAATTGGTTAAAGCAAAAGCTTACCAACACATATTTCGAGAAATATATAAGCGAGTTAAACTCAGCTCGAAATATCAAATGTGTATAATCGAAGTCTATATAGCTATACGACTTTTGTCTCAAATAGGGGATAGAGTAGATAGACTTTTGAGTGATAGATGAGTTCAAGTCTCCACATACCTTTTGTTGGTGAAGTTCCACAAGATCAGTAGTTCCTTCGTCTTCAATTGATGAACGCCGTGAAGTCTCAGCTCAACTACACTTTCTATCCTAATCCTAGACTTAGATATAAGTAGACTAGAAATCAAGACTTATAGTTTTGGTAACTAAACTTAACAAACAAGCTTGAGATAACAACGCTTGCGAGTTCAACCGAGCAGTGCTCTAACACCTTAATTAAAAGAATCTTAATTTATTTCGGCACAAGATCAACTTGAGTACCAAGGAATATCTTTGAACAATAAATGATAACATTTATAACTCGTTTTCAAAGTATGTTGACATCTTTTCAGTGCAAATCCTTATTTCATATTTACATGGATTTGCATTCTTGAAATCGGTTATACCACACTTCCAAACAAGTTTAAAATTGGTTTTCCTGTATTCCAAGTCTACTATGTGATTTATCATATCAAATCACATACATGGGTTCAATCGGTTATACCAATCACTAGGATCGATTATATCTAAATATGGAATTACTTGTTATCGGTCACACCAGTCACTAGGATCGGTTACACCAGTTGTACAAGTGTTAGAGCACTGCTCGGTCAAACTCGCAAGCGTTGTTATATCAAGCTTGTTTGTCAAGTTTAATTGCCTATACTATAAGTCTTGATTTCTAGTCTACTTATAGCTAAGTCTCAGATTAGGATAAAATGTGTAGTTGAGCTTTAGACTTCACGGCGTTCATCGATTGAAGGCGAAGAACTACTAAGGGGAGCTTGTGGAACTTCATCAACAAAAGGTATGTGGAGACTTGAACTCATCTATCACTCAAAAGTCTATTTCTACTCTATCTCTTATTTGAGACAAAATTCGTATAGCTATATATACACATTTGATATTTCGAGCTGAGTTTAACTCGCTTACATATTTCTCGAAATATGTGTTGGTAAGCTTTCGCTTTAACCAAGTTCATCTTATATTCTTGACGAAAGTCAAAAGATGATCATGTGAAAATCGCCTGGTAACATCTTATATGATTTGTGTGACACAGTCATTTGGTGTAGACTCGGAATATTTCGTATTGATTATTTGATCACTTGAAAATTGCTTTGAAGCTAATAGTTTGTGTGAGACAGCTATTGTCGTCTTCTAAGAATGTTTCAATGATTGAAATGGGAGTTTAGAACAATTAACCAATGATTGGATATAGCACCGTATGCGTATTTGTATGCTAACTGTTGTAGATATATTCCTAGTCCGGGAACTTAGTATGCATACCCGTATGCGTACTGGTTTAACAGTTGAAGTCCGGGAACCATAGTATGCATACCCGTACGCGTACTAATTCAACTGATGTTGGTCGTGAATGACAGTATGCGTACTCGTTTGCATATTATCGAACAGACCAGGTCCGGGAACTCTAGGTATGCGTACCGTTTGCATACCCGAGTGGGCTAAGTTCTAAAATCGGTTTGTTCATGAACAAATACATTTATAAAATAAAGAATGAAATCTTTTGCAAATTGTGGCTATAATATTCATGAATTGATTCGAGTGAATCAAATTCGATTTTGCTTCAATTGTTTCTTGTATACTTCTATGAGAATATAAAAAATTGAACAATTCTATAACTAGTTTCATTTGAGTCATTTGAACTAGTTGTGATTAAGATGAACAAGGTTGATATGAAAGTGTTCATATGGCTAACTATGGTTAAATATTGTTGAGCCAACTAAGTGTACACGTTTAGGTACGGTTACCCATATCTAAATGAAGTCACTTTTCATTTGTGTGTAACAAGCTAAGTTCGATCTAACGGTTGAAAGATATTAGCTTGAGTCTAATCAGGTTTTCATATAACGGTGAATATTGAATGCTTTGTTACCAAGGTAACATTGATTGCAAACCCTGATTTGAAGACTATATAAGGGAGAACTCTAGCAACTGGGAAACCTAAACCCCACACCTCATATGTGATACTAGTTGCGGCTAGAGTAGATTCTCCTTTAACCTAGGTTTTTCCTAAAACCATTATACGTTAACGACTTAATGACTTCATTGGGATTGTGAAGCCAAACCCAACTATTTTCTTTGTAGTTGTTCTGATCTTACTTTGTTTTATCGTATTGAGTATCATCTTCTCTAAGACTTTCTCGAGATTTAATCTCCGATAGGTAAGATAAAAAGTAGTCACAAACATCTTCGTCTATTTGTTTGTGATTCCACAATATCTTGTTTCGCTACCATACGGTTAAGATTATTGTGAGGTGATTGATATTTCTAGGTTGTTCTTCGGGAATATAAGTCTGGTATATCAATTGGTTCATGTTCACCATGATTTATCAAAAGACGGAACAAAACACGTAGGTATTTCTGTGGGAGATAGATTTATCTATTCAATAGACTTTTCTGTGTCAGACAGATTTGTTTATCAAGTCTTCGACTTTGGGTCGTAGCAACTCTTAGTTGTGGGTGAGATCAACTAAGGGAATCAAGTGCGCAGAATCCGGCGTGGTTCTAGAGGCGTAAGGAACGCGACTGTACCTTGACCAGTGTGAGATTGGTTAGGGCTCAACTATATTCCAGTCCGAAGTTAACTTGCTATAGGCTAGTGTCTGTAGAGGCTTAATACAGTGTGGTGTTCAAATCTGGACTAGGTCTCGGGATTTTTCTGCATTTACGGTTTCCTCGTTAACAAATTTTCTGGTGTCTGTGTTAATTCTTTTCCACATTATATTTGTTTATATAATTGAAATATCACAGGTTATGCGTAGTTCAATCAATTAGATAATCCAACCTTTGGTTGTTAATATAAATTGATTGACACTTGAACATTGGTCTTTGGTACCGTTCAAGTTGTTTCTCATATCAATTAGTCTCACAGAACTCTTTCTGTTTGATTGCAGATTGTATTGAGAAACAGAGATATAACTCTTGGATATGTTTTCATTGATTGAGTCTGACTGTCTAGTTGATTCTCTTGGAAATTATATTCGAGTTTGTCCATACAGATTGCCTAAAATATTGGGTCTGGTTGTTAGACACTCGCTTTTTCAACAAGGATTGGTTCCAGCACATGGTATCTACTTGTGATCGGTCACACCAGTTACCAGGACCGGTTACACCAATTACAAGGATCGGTCACACAACACTTATGATCGGTCACACCAATTACTAGGATCGGTCACACCAATTACAAGGATCGATCATACCATCACAAGGTAATTACTTAGAATCGGTTACACCAATTTACAAAACCGGTCATACCAAATCATAAGTCTAGGCATTGTGATTAGTTATACCAAGATACATAACCTGAGTTAAGATCGGTTCTACTAACTCACACATATTGGTCATCCAAAGATTTGCAATGAATAGCCGAACCAATAAGCCTAATAATTTCCCTTCATGAATGTACTTCCTTTAAAAAAATATAAAACATTGTTTCCCAGGATGATATCTTCACCATAACCCATTCACATAATCGTAACACTATATACAAGATTATGTCGATGTCATATCTACGAAGTTTAAAAGATAAGCTTATACTTCGTAGATTGATTCCCTAATATTATGATCATGTCACGTCACTAGAGTATTATACAATATGTACAATATATACAGCTTCGCAGCTATGTTTTCAATATAACACTACTTGAAAGATACGTTAGGAATGAAACAATTCAAGTCAATATTACTAACCTCAAGAGGAAGGATGATGTTGTCGTCGTAGTTCGTTACTTCTTCACATTCTTCAAGTCTTCAGAGTAATACTTGTATGTCTCAACATTCCTAGACTTTCTAGTTTAACCTAAACGAAGTTGACTCTAGTATTTAATCAAGCGACTCTAGATGAGTTTTGATACTAAAACATGACAACCAAACTTGACATACCAACGCTTGGTGAATTCAACCAAACTATGCTCTAAAAGTTTTAAAGCCTGGATGGATTGGGGCGTATCGCTAGATGACAAAAATGGGCCATTATGAAGTAAATTCAAAAAACCCCTAGCCAACTATTTTCTCTAATGCCTAGTATACCCATGATTAATGAGTGTTAATTCGAGTGATTAATGGATGCTTAATCTTGCTAACCTATGAATTAACTAATGTTAGTCCATCATCAAACATGAATTTTTTTTTTTTTTTTTTTTGAAAAAACATCACCCTAAAATCGATGGATGTTCGTGCACTTATAGACCGATTGTTCTTGACGCTCTTGATCCATGAAGAACATCAACGAAGTATCGGTGGATGTTGATGCACTTGTAGACCGATTATAGGTTGATGTTCTTCATGGATCAAGAACACTAGGAATCACTGTATAAGACTTAGAACATATACCGTTTTTGAAACTAACTAGTGTTGATTGATTATGAAAACATCAAAATCTTTTTTTTTGTTTTGTTTTTTTTTATGTTCTTGATCCATGAAGAACATCAACCTAGAATCGGCATATGATCTTCATTTTTATGACCGATTGATCACAATTGGTTCATTCGATTCTCCACAACTGCCGATTGTAAAAAAACTCAAAAATGATGATTTTATACATAAAAATCGGTGGATTTAGTCCCCGTATACCGATTGTAAAAAACTAATTTTCAAGAGTTTTTCCATAATTTTTTTCTCTAGAATCGGTTTACACAAATGCCCTTATATACCGCTTATAAATCTAGACATTTCTTCGGCTATTTTGCTCATAATTTCTTCGTCCGATGTTGGAATGACCTAATTCTTTTTGCGTCGAACTCGTATTTTCGTTCTATATGTCATAGAGCTAACAATTTTTGGGTTTGTACAAGTTCTAAGCGGTCTTGGATCCAAGGATTCCATCTTTGCATACCATACTCTTAAAATCAAGAAAAATTGAGCATTTTCTTTAACCATAATCGGTTTATATAAATGTCCATATCGACCGATTCTGGGTTTGATGTTCTTCAAACCACGAAGAACATCAAGAGAAATCGGTCGACATGGTCATGAAAATCGACTCATTATTACCGAAATCGGTCAATGCGGACATGAACATCAACAGATTGTGGTTAAACACAGAGATAAACCAATCACAAATATAATTAAGAGTCATGAGTTTTAATCACCGATTTTTAATTTGAGATTTCTTTTAAAAAAGAATAATGAAATTTTACTTTCAATCTATCAATGTAGTTAGAATCGATTGATGCAGTTAGGTTTTGATTTTAATCTGTGATGTAAATGATTTGAATGGGTTTTAGTTTTAACAAGACTTATATAGGTTTCAAATTTAGAAGGATAAGATAAATATTGAATTTTAATAATGAAGGTAACTTTGTTCTTTATCTGGCTACACTCATCAACCTCTTCCCTAGGTTGGGCGAAATAGCCCCGAATAAACTCTATATGCCCCTAGCCCGGTTTTAAAGGTGGTGATGTCCGTTCTACCTACCCCAAAATACTTACTGGAGTATATATACGTGCTCACCACGTGCCAAATGCATTATTTATTGGATAGAATTCAATACATAAAAATAAAAGTGGATTTTCTCAGTGCCTAGAAACTAACCCTACATAGACATTTGTCATCTGTCAATGGGTATTATTGTAGTTTAATGAATATTCAGGTCCAAAAGGTACTATCAACCTCAAAGAGATCTTGTTACTGCCGTATATATTTGACCAGATTTTATTTTGTTAATCACAAGGTTGGATTGTTTTGCTCAAAAGAAACAGAAGAAATTTCTCTGGTCATCTGTAAGTGAGTAATTCCTGGTTTCTTTGTTTTTTGTGAATCGGGTTTTTATTTTCCAAATTGAAGATTTCAATTAGATCTGAATAAGATTGCTTTTTGATTAAAAATTATGTTTTTTTTCTTTCAGGTTATTCCGAGCAGAAGCCGGCAGAGAAATGGCTTCAGATCTAAAGGTTCATTCTTTTGAGGATGTTTCAAAGCATAACAAAACTAAAGATTGCTGGCTTATAATCTCCGGAAAGGTGTTTTTCTTCCCCTTTTTTTCATGATTTCGTGATATCTCATATCTAATTTTTAATCTGTTTGAATATTACACCTTAATCCAATGATTTTAGGACGGGTTCTGTTAAGAAAAAAGGGATTTTTTTTACTTGAATGAGTGTTCAGTTTTACAATTAATCTTCAAATTCCATGTCCTAGTTAACCTAGATACCATATGATGTTAATGTTAAGAAATTGCAATTTAATTTGTAAAACAATCTTAGAGTATTAAATAGTATCTGGCTAGAGACCATATGATGTTAATGTTAGATTTGATAGTGATCAATATTATATAGAGGTCATTCAGTAAAAGTGCAGCCGTTAAATTATTGTTGATTATATGGACATGAGCAATTTTAAAAAGGTCCACGCAGAAACGGCTTTCATGGCTTATCCAGGGCCTCATCATCGAGGAAGGAGATGTGTTATGATCAAGAAATTGGATCTATTGATTCAATTGCATTTTACATGAAAAATTAAGAAACCATCTGTTTTGACCCTTTTAAAAAAAATGAACCTTGTGAACTAGCACATGAGAGGAGAATCAATAATCTTACAATTCTGTTATGCACTACAAGTGACACTGTTGTAACTTGTTAGCTTTTGATCATAGTGACACTGTCGGTACTGTGAAGCGAACACATCACTTCTGTCTATAATGAGGCTTTGAATATGCCTTTTAACTTAAGTTACAAAAGCTGGTGGTGTGTGCACTTTACAGTTTCAATCAATGATCTAATCATTGATGGTTGAATTTTGGTAAAAACTTTGAGGAAGAAGTGAGCTTTATAAACTAGCACATGAGTGGAAAACCAATAATCTTACAATTTGATCGTGTTTGTGTACACTATAGGTGACACTGTTGTAACTTGTAAGCTCGTAATCATGAGATTCAATGATTATTCCTCCCTCCGAAAGTAGTCTCAATTCGTAAAGTTTCAATTTGCATGTATTATGCCATACCCATTGTTGATGTCTTTATATGATTACTTGAAACTCTAGGCGCACACTGCTTTATTGGTATTGGTTAAGTCGTCGATTTATGCAGTAGAGGAGCCTTTTTTTTTTCTTTAACACTACTACCGTAGAAGTATGTGCCCTGTTCGATGACATGGAATTTGTTTGCCAGATTTTTATTGTATATATTTATATTTCTGTTATTTTACGCTTGTTTATTGGACAAATTATTATCGATCATGGACATGAAGTACATGGACCACACACATACCCAAGAAAACAAAAATGTATTCGGATGTATATTCAAGAAACAGTCAGGCTTTGTTACAGAACTTGTGCAACTCTAACACTGTATTAAGCTACTAATCTTATAATTTCCATCACCGAAAAGCTAAACACCATGTGCACTTTTGTTTTAATTTCCGTTTTTGGAGGAAGAAAGTTTTATTATTTGTAGTATGTATACACATATCAAAGGCATCGATTAGACTGTGGAGTTGAGCAAGATACGCATCTAAACTCTTAAAACATCTGAACCTCATTTTACTTTTTTCAATGTCAAATGTCAACTATCCAATAATTTGTCTATTGATCTACTTTATCAGGTTTATGATGTAACCCCGTTCATGGATGATCATCCAGGAGGAGACGAGGTCTTACTATCAGCAACAGGTAAAACAATCTACCTCGTTACAGTTTGACCCAGTTGTCCTGAGTCCACAGGCTTCCTCCCTTCCTCGAGTATGTGGCTGTTCTCCCTCATAAGGGTGTTTGCATTCTTCCTTAGCAGGCACTTCAGTGTAAACCAAAGGGATCTGATCCCTCTTGTGGTCGACTGCCTAGTTAGCTAATCGAAATAAATCGGAACCGTTTAATTCTCCGTCCATTTCAACTGCCGCCCTTTATGTGCATCGTTTTTTGTATGAATGTCTGGAGTGTAGGAAGTATAAAGAGTTTGCGTAGGAAACCGTGATCCATCTTACGTTGCGTGAGAAAAGGAAAATGAAACCGTATTCCTTTCTGTCTATTAATCATTTCTTGAATGTTGCAAATATCTTTGATTTTGTTAAACTTTAGGATTAATAAGGAACTTTTTCAGGAATGATATCAAATAAAATCTCGGTATAGGCACTCTGGGAATGTGAGTAGTTTATAGATTCGGTGTATAGTAGACATTTAAATTTTTGTCAAGGTAGAGTTAAAAAAGTGACTTATCTGGTATGTATAAGCCAAATTTTTTATTAGGATTATTAAGGATTTTTTTTCAGGTATTTTATCATTCTAAATCTCGGAGCAGGGAATCAGGGTGTATGACTAGCATATAGATGGGGTATATGGCCATATATAAGAGATTAGATTTTAAAATTTTGACTAGGTAGAGTTATATGTCAAGTGACCTATCTGGTATATATAAGCTGAATATTTTAATTCTGATTTCATGCATATACCACGAATTGATGCTTTTGCGAGTTCTTTCCAAATCACGAATAATTGACAGCATAGTTGACCGAATTTACATTTCATCAAACCGATTATTACGTGAACTATTGTCGTTCTGAATTTTAGGGGATTGCAGAATTGCTAACTAGGGTCGAGAATGGTTCTTGTAGAAACCAATAAAGTTGGCATCCTTAAATTTTTGATATAATTTTTCAGGAAAAGATGCAACCAATGATTTTGAAGATGTGGGTCACAGTGACTCTGCCAGAGACATGTTGGAGAAGTACTACGTCGGAGAGATTGACGCCACCACTGTTCCATTGAAACGTGCATACGTTCCACCTCAACAAACACCATACAATCCTGATAAAACTCCCGACTTTGTTATAAAGATTTTGCAGTTCTTGGTACCGCTCCTGATCTTGGGTTTGGCCTTTGTTGTCAGACATTACACCAAGAAAGAGTAGTAGCTGCAGTTACCTTCACCAAGCAAATCCTTATTCATTCACATCAAAGACATGTTCTGAGTAATTCAAAGTTACTTTAGTTGGGTTGATCTTCTTTATGCATCCATGGTTACCCCATGTTTACGAACTGTCTTTGTGATTGCATGTATGACTCGAATGGACGTCCTAAATTTGTAGCGTGTTTCAAGAAAACCCATTTTGTTTTTTTAGGGGTTCCTTCAGTTGAAAAGGAATTAACTTTTGGTACACTGGTATATCTTCCTGGTTGTCGTCCTTCTGGATCTTTATTTCTTGGTTCTAACATTTCCTATTGATGTACCATTCTGAAAAATGAAAGCTTATTTGGGTCGAAAACATCTTTCCTAACCCAACGGATAAGACTCACTTTGCAAGGGCAGTTGAGCTCAAAAGTTGAACGGGAGAAGGTTTGTATCTAGAGTGGTATACACTGGGGAACTGATGCATTAGGATTTGGATACGACCACATGATACGCGAACTGCCAGAGTTTTTGGAGTTCCAGTGTACCCATGTCAAGAGTGTTGGCGTGATGGGATAGCTTTGCCCAGCGCATTGACATCGGTGTGGGCAAACATGAGTGTCACTCTTGGCCTACTATCCGCCTGATAGGTCTACCTGAGTAGATCACTTGGTATAGAGTTTGTTCATGCATCTTCTCTCCCCGAGTTCTGATCGATGGTAACTCAGATCGAGCCGGCTTGACTGCATACACGAACCATATGCCCCTTTACCAAAATCAGTCATGTGGGGTGTTTGTTGCTAACATTTCTGGCCCCCCTTACGATGCCTTTATCGGGCAACATATATACCTGTTTATCCAGCATAACATGATTGTAGAGGTGTGTTCTGCCTGGCCAGGTTTTCACCAGTCTGAAGTGAAAACGGGGATAATATTACAGCTCTTGACACTCCCTGCTTGTATCCTACATTTATACTCCCAGCTCCAGCTTTTGCAGTTTTCGTGATTGTTGACAGCCATTACTGATAGCTTCCACGGGGAAACATATATACCTGTTTAGCCTGCGTAACATGATTATAGAGAAGTGTTCTGCCTGGCCTGTTTTACAGCAGTCTGAAGTGAAAACGGGGATAAAATTACAGCTCCAATCCCTGCTTGTATCCTACATTATACTCCAGCAATCCCTGCTTGTATCCTACATTATACTCCAGCAGCTTTTGCAATCGTTGACAGCCATTTTTGTGTTACACACTCGGGTCAAAGGGGTTAAGCAGTAAGAGCCAATATTATAAATTAAACTGCAATATACTTGTGTATGAAATGTTTCTGTATACGCTGATACAGTTTCAAAGGTTCCAAATTCATATTCAAAGAGAACGAGCAACAGAAACCGGATAACAAATAGAAAAAGACCAAATTCTGCCTTTATGACTTAAATTGCTCTTTTATCTGTATCTTGTTTTGCCACAACCCATTCAACATTCAGTTCTTGAAAAGTGGGCAAACATAAGAATTGTGAGTTGCATTACATATTCCTTAGTATTTTTTTTCCTTTCTGAATTCTTACAAGTACTACTGTTGTAAAGACGACATCATTTTTTTCTCGAAGATTCCCCTGAATTTAGTAGGGAAAAACCTTAAAAAGAGCAAGTACATCAAAGATATAAATATTAATTAACAAAAAGCGGAAGAGATGAACCTGGATACATGTCGAAATGATTTATCATCCCAAGCTTGAAGCAATTACTCCCCTTTTGGTTTGTTATCATCAGCATTGTGATGCTTTCGACCAATGATTTGTTGTCCACTAGCATAGGATGAAAATTCCCTAGCTGACATCAGATGGATCCTCTTGAATCTTTGTATGAAGGGTCACAACCAAGTCATGGGCATCATCTAGAAGTTTCCAAACGTCAAGTTGCCCCGCCATGCTATTACACTCCCTTATAATCTCATCCATGCTGCTATATTTCTCTATGATCAGCTTCCTTCGCTGGAGTACACAGGCAGCAATTGCGTAGAGCAATAGATCATCTGTCGGTGGGGCTCTTTGTCGTATCCTCCCCCATGCAGATTTTCCGATTCCAGCTCTAAGTGCCGCTTGATCTGCCCACATTACTTCCCATATACACACTGTTTGTTCAAATGTAAGTTCCCTTCTGAATAGAACTACCACCATTCTGTAGACGAAGAAGCAATCCTCAGCTTGAAGCTTCTCAAGGTGCCTATAAAGGTGGGAGTCTTTTGATTTAATGATCTTCGAAACAATATTTAACTGCCTCCTAATTCCAACTTCATCGAGCCTGAAATTGTGTCGAGCTTTCCTCATAAAACCAACAAAACACCAGAATGCTTCATGGTCCTCTTCTATTACTGCAATTATTGGAGAGAGAAGGTCACTCATTCCCTGACAGTATCCAATCTCTGCATCATAAAGTGCGTATGCCTCTAAAATTGCAACAAGCCGCGCTGCATGAAAGATCCTGCATGGCTCAAGGTGCTCATAGTCCTTCAACCTAACAGCCTCAGCTGAACGTCGGGCCCGACCCTCTGATACTGCAGCCTGGCTTGGGGAATACACTATCCAATCTGAGTTTGCACGTACAGCATCTACACGAATTATCCTCTGCCATGTGGCAAAATCTTCAGCTGTGTATGTGTCAGAACTAACTTCTGCTGTTGATGGGGCTTCCTCCTTGGGATTGTTAAGGTCATTCTCTTCGCTTCCTTCCGTGGCAATAAAAACCTGACTTTCAACTTCTTCAACCGAGGAGTCAGAATCAGAAGACTCGGATGGATCAAAATTGGTGATTACACCGTGACCTTCTTCACATTCTACAAATAAATTAGGTCCAGAAGAGTTTATGATGCGGATGGTTCCTTCTGGGTCTGAGTCTTCGTCCGCCAGGCTTCTCCCTTCAGAGGAGAGAGATTCCCTAGCACTAACCACATCTTCTGACCCAGGAGAATCCATACCATGCACTGAACTTCCACTGCCTCCGTTTGTTTGCTTCAACTTAAAAGTCTCACTGTTCCGCTTAAGGAGTCGCCTGCACTGTCTCCGCAGATTCTCATATTTCTTCCTGCACCAGATATTCAACTTTAAATAAATTAAGATTGTTTTTAAGGTTAGAAAAATTAAAGGCTCCTTTCAGGATAAAATATTGACAACCCCCATCTATTGGACTGATCAAAAAGAAAAATGAACATTATTCACATAAGTGACAGATAAATGGATTGTGTACCTATTTTGAACTTTAATAAAATCCCTTTCTTCTTCCGTGGAGTTCAAGTCGTAGCTGTATACAAAAAGTTCAAAGTTCAAATCATTGATAAAATCAATTATGTACATATGAAAACAAATGAGGATTAGAGTGCTGAATAGAGGATCAGTTCTAAAATATTTCTCTTCATTAACTCTTACAAATCATTATCTTCAGATACTAAGTTCTACAACATAAAACAGAAGACCACCAGCATATTATTCATTTACTTATCAATCATAAGTAAGGATGTGGAAAGAAAATTCAAAGGGTCTAATATGAGCTACTCTTTTTGTAGTAAGTAGCTACCCTGAAACTACTCCTAAAAGTCAATGATAACCATATTAACAAGCAAAAGTACAAATAACCACAAAAGAAAAGCTATTTCAGTTGAATCAGAAACACATACAGATAAAACTAACCACTCATTTCAATACTCGTATACTTATGTTCATGACAAAATTGACCTCCCTCATTGCATGAATTTGTGGAAATAATAAAAGAGAAACGATTCATGCAACGAAAACAGTTTTACAAGAGCCCCGTTATTCTAGAAGGTGTTCTGAAAAATAAATTCCAACAAGCACAAGATATATAAAAAATACTTACACTCCAAGAAGGAATGGCCAGACATCAGTCCTTATGCTTGGATCTACACCCTGCATAAAAAGCAAAAGAAAGAATACAATCAACACCAGTTGTCAAATAAAGACAGCAGAAAAGGTACATCAAAAAACTTGTATGGCAACTACAATAACTTACTCCGCTACGAACTTTCTTTAAGAACTTCACTCTATCACGAATTTTTCCGTCTAGAGTAAACAAGTTTTTCCATTTCCTGGACGAGAGGGAATGCTTTCTTCTCCTACGAGACCATGGCGATTTAAGACTAGACCTGAAAATGAAATTTATAAATAATAAGTAATCTTATTACAGAAATAGGAATAAAGATGGAATTTTATAGTGAAACGATAGATTAGGTTTCACAGATGTGATTATATAAAATTCAGAGAGGTTGGTACTATGTTGCTACCAAGAGCCGTATAAGACAAAACATATGACTAACCAAGAGAATCACTTGACACTTTTCCAACACACTCAGAAATACTTACGGATTATATCAGAAGTATATAGCAGATTTCTTGAACGGTTTAAGTGTACTGATAGAACGTAAAAGATTAATGAACAATACTTACATCGGACACTAGGGAAAAGTTCATACATATATATATATATATATATATATATATATACAAAGTCCTTCCTAAGTTAACCCAAGCTTGGCAAATTATAGCACAACATTGTCAGGCTCATAAAATCGAATCACCCAGCCAAAAACAGTTCCTCTATAGTTACTAAAATGTGGATAGATGTTAAAAAGTTTTATTGACATCGAACAGCACTAACCTCTACAAAAATTCAGACAACACATATCTGGTTCAAAAACCTAATCATTCTAAGTTGAAAATAAACGGAACCATAAACAACATATATGCCATATCAACAGTAAGTTTACTGAGTACAAGTCATTAGCATAGTTTCAGGTTTCAACCAAACTAAAACCATTTGAAGGCATAAACAGCAACACACACGAGGAAATCCCTATGGGTTTAAAGTTAAAACATCGGCTGCAGCAAAATCTTAAATATCCCAAGTTGGAAATAAACAAAATCTTCAGCAAATTGTGGCATAAATTTTAGTAAGTTTACTTGGTACAAATCAATAACATCTCACTGAACTAAATTCATTTGAGGGATACCTAAACAGAAACGCACAGGATGAAATCCCTATGGCTTTAAAATTTGAACATTAGTCGCAGCCCGCAGCAAAACCACGATGAGTATTACACAATAATCACAAGATAATTAATCCTCGCCAGGCTCTTGGACCACACCTATAAATTTCTTACTGTATGCACAACAGAAGAAACAAATCCTGAAATCACTTGAAGAAGATCAATATATATCTACGAGCTCCTTCATCAGAAATTTATTTCGGGATACAGAACAATGCAGTGAAGCTTGCGAGAAATTCTATATGCTTTTCATCAGTAAGTTGAAGGTTCTTTCCATACCATTACCAGGAATGAAAGTCTCCTATGTTTTAATACTCCAAAAATGATAATACAAAGATCCCATGACCAGAACCAGTCAAAGAGACTCCATTTCTCTTAGAATAACTAAGAAGGTATTCATGATTTAGTGGACCAGTTCAAGTTTTTTGACATCAGCATCAGTATTAGAAACCCATTTAACCAATTCAAGCTAAAAATAAGTCAAATTAATGCAACAATTGTCACGCTAGAAGATAAAATAAATTAACTAAGAAAATTGTCCTCAAAATAATCCAATATTCCAACATTAATTCCAACTCCAAAATCCCTTGAATCAATTCAGTCTACTACTAACAAAATTCAATAAATTTATAAACTCTCTTCACTTTTCAAGATCAGATCAGATTCAATTTGAAAATGAAGTGACAATTATAAGAAATGCCAAATCTTGAAAGTAAATCGAAACAATACAGCTAACAGTAACCTTACCGATCGGAGGAAACTGGTGTGGAAGTAGAAGAAGAGGAAGAAGAAGCAACAACGAAAAGAACGGATCTTAAGTGAACCCATGAAGATGAAGAGGATGCAGTTGGAAGACGTCGAAGAGATCTCATTTATTAGGGTTCGTTTTTTGGGTTTTTTTTTTTTTTTTCTTTGAGTTATTTTATTCTACAACAATTTTATCTAACGTGTTTCTTTTGACCTCTGTGTAACCTAATAAGAAAGTATATGATGATGGTGACGACCAAGGCAAAGTTCAGCCATGGCCGACACTGTAACAACTTCTTCTACTCCAACTTTCAATGAAATAATTTCTTCCACCATCATCAAAAACCCACCACCACCACCATCTCTGCTATTGATCCAACACCAGATCATCCACAAAATCAACACTGATAAAATAAACAAGAAATGATAATAATTTACTACTTCTATTACATCAACAACGCGCTTCACCACGCGCAGTTTCTTCTCCACCATTACCAACTGAAACCCAACTGCTTTACTCCCTCTCTCTCTTTCTCTCAAGTCTAAATCACTATCATTAAAAAAAAAAGGAAAAAGAAAAAGAAAAAGAAAAAGAAAAGGGTCTGGTTTAATCTCTCTCCTAGTTTCTCCCTCTTTTGTAAAATAAAAATCTGAGTTTTGTTCTATTTTTCCCTCAACCATGGAGCTCGAGGGTATGGCTGAGTTATGTACAAGACTCGGAGAATATTGACTCACTCGGAGTTGACTTCGTTGTATTACTTTCATGACCTCGGTTTCTGTTTGTATAACACGTTGTATATATTAAACTGATGAGATCAATACCAGGGGCAAATTTTTGACCGACTGGTGCGAGCTGATGCGGACATCAACTTAATCAAAAATAGAATATACTATACGATTGTACGAGGGAGCAGTCACCGGTGTCCGGACGAGAGGATGAATCTCGAGCGATTTCTTGATCAAGATAGGACTACTCGAGGAATTAGCATTGAGCCCATACTTATTTGCTCTAGTATTAGATCAAGTTACGAGGGACATCCAGGGTGAGATCCCCTGGTGTATGCTCTTCGCAATCGATGTGGTGCTTATCGGCGAGTCAAAAAAAGAGGTAGAGGAAGCTGGAGCTGTGGCGCCAGACTCTAGATTCGAAGGGCTTCAAACTTAGTAGGACCAAGACTGAGTATTTGAGGAGCGATTTCAGCGACTCCGGGACATATGAGGGGGACATTCTGCTAGATGGACAACTTGTATCAAGGAAAGATTCCTTTCGCTATCTGGGATCGATGATCCCAAGTGATGGAGGAATCGAGAAGGATATCCGACATCGGGCTCAAACTGGCTAGGCGAAATGGCCCCTGACATCTGGCGTCCTGTGTGATCGCAAAGTTCCGCTAAAGCTTAAAGGTAAGTTTTACAAATCAGCGATTAGGCCTGCGATGTTGTATGGTGCGGAATGCTGGGCGACGAATAGTCGGGACATTTTGAAGCTGCATAGTACCGAGATGCAGATGCATACGAGGCATGATTGGATCAGGAATGAGTATGTACGTAAGAAACTTGTGGTAGTACCAATCGAGGAGATGCTCACCCAGCACCGGCTGCGCTGGTATGGGCATCTCCAGACCGCCTGATGCACCAGTTCGAGTAGGTCGCATTTGGCGCGCTGAAGGAAGGATGAAACGCAGAGGCCGGCCGAAGCTGACATGGGACGAGTCCGTAAAGCGGGACATGACCAACCGAAACTTATCGCAGGAACATGCGTTGGACAGACAAACATAGAGCGCGGCGATCCACGTGGAGGGGTAGGATTTCGGTACGTAGACTAAACGACCCCCTCTTTCTCTTGTTAATTTCCTTTGTCCCTCAATAAGCGAACACGTAAATGCAACCCTGCAGAGTGTGAAGGGGGGATTCCCCATGTAGCACTGCAGTTGGCAAGATTGTGAAGGGGGGAACCCCCCAGTAGCTTCTGCAACATGGGTAGGGTGTGAGTATATCTGCGTTAATGGTCGAGAATTCGTAATCCCATTAAAACGGTGTTTCTCCATCTGGTCCCAAAAATAAAAACAAAAGCGGCACATGTAGCGTCAAGTATGTGCCTGCCGTAGTGCGGGTTGTGCAAGGCTCTGACAGGCCGGCGTAAAAACTATGTTATACATTTATGATATAATCTCTAGCCCACCTGGTACTTGCTACTAAAAAAAGGATTTGGTTTCGTTTGGTTTGGTGCGAGCTGATGCCAAATGAGGTTTATCATTTTGGTAAGCCAACGGATGAGATTTAGTTTCTCCATGGACTGTACCCACTAGATATTTGGTAACGGTAAAAAGATTTTTTTTTCCACTAGATATTTGGTAATGGGTAAAAAGTTTTTTTTTTTTTTTTTTTTTTGAAAGAAGAAGGATATATTAAAGAGAAAAAAGTTATTTACAGGGGAATATATAATGGCCAAAAGACCTTCAAAAGCACGGAAACTAGTAGGAAGCCTAACAAGCTAAGCTCCAACAGCGTACTATCATATTAGTTGGACATGTTGTCGTGCTAGCCTACCAGCGAGCCTTATGAGGAACCAACCAAGGGAGTCGAAGCGGATAGGGTTCTGATTATGTGGCAAGGGGGCAAGCTAACTCTATCTTCCATGTCAAATTCTGACATACACTGGGAACTCGAACCTGAGACCTCCTGGAGCGTATCAAACCTTTGAGAAACTAGGATGACTAGCTGAGCTAGCTACCCTTCTGCTTCTTCTTTTTTGTTAAAAATACACATTTGTTGAAGATTACAAAACTGTTACATAAAGTAAGAATGGTTCCTGCATCATATCTATCCTAGCAGAAAAGGAAGATTTCATATCCTCGGATAGACTATCTGTAGAGAAGGATACAGTTCTGTTTATTCTAGCTTCCTTGGATAATTTATCTACTGCAAACATGAACTTCCTACTTAGAAAGTTGAACACACAATTGTTCGGAAACTTAAGCACACCATTACAATACATAATATTATTATGAGTTTCTCATGGGATCTTCAAATAAGTATTTAAGTCTTCATTAAGATAAGTAACCAAACTTTGACATTCAAATTGAAAGCTGCAATTGCACAAACCCAAATCTTTAATCCATTTGAGAGCTTTAGAACATGCTTTTACTTCTGCGTCTAGAGGGCTTGCTGCCTAGCAAGATCCTGCTCTGATGAATCTTCTTCCACCTATGATATCCATAATGTAAACCACAAAGTCCATAGTAAAGTCAGGTTCAAGAAAAAAAAATGTGAATTGGATTGGCTAGTCTGGATTAGGGGGTTTTCCTCTGTGATGTCTTTTAGAATTGCAATGTGCTAATAGGTTTATCCATATCATGATATAGATGATCCATCTTAATTATATTAATAAGATATCTAAGATCAAGTCTAACATTTTCAAAAACTACTTTGATTCTGTATTTTCATATATTCCAGATGATGCAAGCTATTTTAGGCCAAAATTTTCTAATCCTATTATCATTCATCCAGAAATTAAACCATGGTTTTATATCATTGTTATGGTTATAATTCAAAAAAAAAAAAAAAATACATAGCAAACCAAATAGTTTTAACAAAATTGCATTCCACAAATAAGTGAATTTCATTCTCATGAGTATCAGAATTACAAGGCTTACAGTGGGATCAGCTTCCTTATCAAACAAACTAATTCGTTTTCCTTATTATCAGCTTCCTTCTCATCTTTGGCATAAGAATGAGTTTCCATATTTTTTTTCCAGAAACTCGCATCGATGTTCTTAAAAAGTTTGGTGACATGTCTGGCCATGTTGTCAATCTTCAGGATTCATGGGTTTACGTTTCCCTTAAGCTTCCAAATAAACAGACTAAAATCATACCTAAATCATATCTAAAATACTAAAAATTAAAAAAAAAATATATCAAAAAATGATAAAATATTTAGGTATTCCTCTATTTTTTGATAAAAACAAAACCAATCACTTTGAATCGTTGCTGGGATAACAAAACTTGTGACTCCGACCGAGCAGTGCTCTAACAATATTATTAGAGGTTCCTATGTTTGTCTAATTAATAGATTTTGAATTTGGTTACTATCTTCTATACATACACCAGAGTTATCTCTTAGTGTATGTGTATGGTTCACTCTTCTTCTACTAGAAGCTTGTTGATGGAAATAAGAAGTATTTTTATCATATTCTCTTAGGTAAAGATGATTCCAATAATTTGTCTATGTATTATACCAGGTATCAAATTGTTGTTGCGTATGTTTAATTTCATTCATAAGTTATGGAGATATTTTTTATAAGTTTTGTATACTATTTTTTTTAAATGTTTTATTTTAGTAATTGTTTTTCTAAAATCATAAATGTTCCATTTTTTAAGAATTTTTTGCCAATTTTTTTCATTTTACTATTTAGCTTGAAGGCATTAGATCATCTAGCTTCAATTCTCCAATTTTCTTGTACTATTTTATAAAACATTTCTTGATCTTCCCAAACTCTAAGAATCTTTAAAGGTTTATTATTTGTATCAAGCATTATTGGAGTGTGATCAGATCTCCCTCTTACAAGATGCTTATTGATAATAGAATTCGAATAGATAATAGTCCAAGCATGGGATGCAAAAACTCTATTTATCCCTTCTTTTATACTTTCTTTTCCTTCTCTGTTACTAAACGAAGTGAAAGGGATCCCTAGGTAATTAAGATCAATGAGTTCAAGGTTTTGTATAGAGTCATATATTAATTTTGTAGCACTAGAGTTTTTTTATTTTGGTGTTTCTTCCATCCTTTTCATTGACACAAATAACGAAGTTTAAGTCTCCAACAATTGTTTCTTAACCCAAATTCATTAATCACATTCCATTGGAAATGTTTTTCTTGAGCTGAAAGAGCTCCATACATACAGAACATGTTCTACTTATTATCATGATTATCAATTATTTCAAAAAGAACTAGTCTATCATGAACATAAATACAATTCATTTTAATGTTTTTATGCTATGCAATCATCATTCCATTAGATAAACCAATCCTAGGCACATAAAAAGCATCAGAGAGCAACTAAACTTTCTAGCAAGCTTTCCATGTTTTCTAGTTTAGATTTTGTTTCACCTAGAAAGATTATGCCTAGATTATGTAATTTTAATAACTTTGAGATATGTATAACTAAAATCTAAAACAACTAAAATTCAAGATGGATCCTAATATGCAGATGAAATTAAAAACAGAGATAGAAAGAAAGTTTAAATGGCTAGAAAAGATACTGAAAAGTTTTTCAGTTGTAAGAACCTGATTGGATATGTCTACTAGGACTCCACCATTTGCAATAGCATCAGCAACAACTTTTTCAACATCCATGTTATTTCCTTTATTTATATTTTAATGCATATGTTAGTTCCTTTGTCAAGTGAAGATTCACTTATATTTTTAGTTTCTGCAGCAGATGAAGATTCTCCCATAGTGATGGTTCCTGAATTTCCAACTTCATGCTTATCTTTACTAACTTCCTCTGCAAACGTTAACATGACTATTATTGAAAACACGAGGGTACCAAAATACACCACCAACTTTTCTTAGGCAACATGTATGGACAAACTTAAATACAATTCCGAGAGTCCAACTTAATGAATCTCAATCAAGGAATAATATTTACAGTTATATCTCTTTCTCTCATAATCAGAAAGTTTATAGAACCAAGTTCGTGAACCTGACTATGTGTGAGAGTACTTGGACGATCTCAAAAATCAATATCCAAGAGTCAATCAAGTCGTATCCAACAAACAAGGATGGATGTATCTACTTTGATTGATTTACGTACTACCTGTGATATTTCAATTATAAAGATAAAAAATATAATGTGGAAAATAAATAACACAAACACCAGAAATTTTGAAAACGAGGAAACCGAAAATGCAGAAAAACCTCGAGACCTAGTCCAGACTTGAACACCAAACTGTATTAAACCGATACAGACTAGCCTAATACCAATTAACTTTGGACCGGAATGTAGTTGAGACCGAATTAAACCCTCACAGGAATTCAGTTACAGTCGCGCTCCTTACGTTTCTTGAATCCCAGCAGGATTCAGCCAAAATAATTCCCTTAGCTGACATCTTTACAGCCTAAGAGTTGCTTCAACTCAATTGAAGACTTTAAACCAATCTGCCTCTCACAGATAAGCTTATATGTGTGATTTTGATCTTAGATCAAGGTGAGACTGGAAATCGATAGCAATAGACAAATTAGGAAATAACTTGATCCCAAAGAAGTCTCTAAACTAGCGGACGTAAAAGATTTTGCCTAATTAGGTTACTCTCCTCTCCAAGATAGTATTACGAGAATACTATTAATCGGTTATACCAAAAACAACAAAGATGAAGTTTTCCTAGATCAGGATAAGTTTGTAAAAAGAACAAACTTCACTATTTATAGACCAAGGTAGTTTGTGTTAGAGCATTGCTCGGTCGAACTCGCATGCGTTGCTATCTCAAGCATGTTTGTCAATGTTAGTGATCAAAACTATAAGTCTTGATTTCTAGTCTACTATAGCTAAATCTCGGACTAGGATAGAAAGTGTAGTTGAGATCGAGAACTCCATGGCAATCATCATACAAGACGAAGAACTACTCAAGGAACTGGTGGAACTTCATCGACTAAAAGGTATGTGGAGACTTGAACTTATCTATCACTCAAAAGTTTATCTACTCTATCTCCTATCTTTGAGACAAAAGTCGTTTTGCTATATAGACTTTGATTATACACATTTGCTATTTCGAGCCGAGTTTATCTCGTTGTTTGAGGGTGAAAATAGTTTCTGCTGATTTTGGTAATTTTGGGTGTGCGAGTGAGGAACAAATTTAAACCTTAAACAATGTACTGCAAGGGAGTACTTTAGATTCGAGAGATCAATCTGTACAAGTCCGGCCTAAACCAAGAAATGGTTGTTCCAGACTTTCTTCGGTCACAAAGTGAAGGAGAATGGGTTGGTTTTGGGGAGGGAAGCAAGGAAAGTGATGAGACCAGAATAGTTGATTCTGGAAGAGTAGTTGTGTTACTGTGACTTGTATCAGAAAAGTGGGAAGGCTAACAAATGGTAAGCTAGCAAGTATTTTCTGAGTGTTGTATATACCCCTGATTGAACTCGTTGTTCGGTGGAAATAGGTAAGACCTATTTATACAAGTCGAAGTGAAACGTACTCCGGTCTCATTAAGGAATGGAAAAATGGGTGAATAAATGGGAGGAGGTGGTAACGTTAACGCATGGAATTGATGTTCCATAAAACCGTTAACGCATGGAATTGATGTTCCATAAAACCGTTAACGCATGGAATTGATGTTCCATAAAAAGAACGTTTCACCATTAACTCCCTGTATTTACTAACCGCCTCATCCTTATGACACTTCCTTATGACAGGCGTAGTGTACGCCGCGCACTGTAAACCGCCAAACCAATACCCAAAGAGGATCCCCCAGTTTGTGATATGTGTTGATGTCTCGAATGTTTTTGTGGAAAACATGTAACATGTTGTTGTTTCCTGGAAAGTCGCACTGGGGAGACTTGCTAGCTTGGTGACGTTCGACGGTCGAGATTTTGCATCTTAAGAGGAAAGATAGCCGTTGATCGTTGCACGCTTTCGTTTTGGTAGCCGCATAGGGAAGGACAGCATGGTGGCGTGGCTAGGTTGGCATGCTGTTGGCATGGCATGGTTTGGCGTGGCCAAACTTAGGTTTTTGGGACAAAGGTTACCATGCGTCATCTGGTAACCTTGGATGGCTAGGATTTGCTCATAGGATTGAAGGGGGACCGTGGATCGTCGCACGCCTTCGTTTTTGGTAGCCGCGTAGGGAAGGCCAGCATGGTGGCGCGGATAGGTTGGCATGCCGTTGGCATGGCATGGTTTGGCGTGGCCAAACTTAGGTTTTTGGGCCAAAGGTTACCATGCGTCGTCTGGTAACCTTGGATGGATAGGATTTGCTCCTGGGAGTGAAGGGGGACCGTGGATCGTCGCACACCTTCGTTTTTGGTAGCCGCGTAGGGAACGCCAGCATGGTGGCGCGGCTAGGTTGGCGTGGCCAAACTTAGGTTTTCGGTCCAAAGGTTACCATGCGTCGTCTGGTAACCTTGGATGGCTAGGATTTGCTCCTGGGATTGAAGGGGGACCGTTTATCGTCGCACACCTTCGTTTTTGGTAGCCGCGTAGGGAAGGCCAGCATGGTGGCGCGGCTAGGTATGTTTGGCATGTGGGGCCAAGGGTTTGGCGTGAATGGTTTGGCTTGGCATGCCATGGGCGTATGGTGCGGCTAGCATGGCTAGGGCTAAGGAAAGGTGCGGTTTGGCTTGGCATGGTGGGGCCAAGGGTTTGGCATGCCATTGGCACATGGCGCGGCTAGCATGGCTAGGGCCAAGGCAAGGTGCGGTTTGGCTTGGAATGGTGGGGCCAAGGGTTTGGCATGCCGTTGGCACATGGCACGGCTAGCATGGCTAGGGCCAAGGCAAGGTGCGGTTTGGCTTGGCATGTGGGGCCAAGGGTTTGGTAGGTGCGGCTTTGCCATTGGCACAAGGGTGCGGCTAGCATGGTTGGCATGCCTTGGCACGGTGGGTATGGCTGGCACGGTTTTTCCATTGGCACAAAGGTGCGGCTAGCATGGTTGGCATGCCTTGGCGCGATGGGTGTGGCTGGCACGGTTTGCCAATGGCACAAGGGTGAGGCTAGCATGGATGGCATGCGTTGGCGCGGTGGGTGTGGCTGGCACGGTTTGCCATTGGCACAAGGGTGCGGCTAGCATGGTTGGCATGCTTTGGCGCGGTGGGTGTGGCTGGCACGGTTTGCCATTGGCACAAGAGTGCGGCTAGCATGGTTGGCATGCCTTGGCGCGGTGGGTGTGGCTGGCACGGTTTTTCCATTGGCACAAGGGTGCGGCTAGCATGGTTGGCATGCCTTGGCGCGGTGGGTGTGGCTGGCACGGTTTTGCCATTGGCACAAGGGTGCGGCTAGCATGGTTGGCATGCCTTTGCGCGGTAGGTGTGGCTGGCACGGTTTGCCATTGGCACAAGGGTGCGGCTAGCATGGTTGGCATGCCTTGGCGCGGTGGGTGTAGTCGGGCACGCTTTTGCCATTGGCACAAGGGTGCGGCTAGCATGGTTGGCATGCCTTGACGCGGTGGGTGTGGCTGGCACGGTTTGCCATTGGCACAAGAGTGCGGCTAACATGGTTGGCATGACTTGGCGCGGTGGGTGTGGCTGGCACGGTTTTGCCATTGGCACAAGGGTGCGGCTAGCATGGTTGGCATGCCTTGGCGCGGTGGGTGTAGCTGGCACGGTTTGCCATTGACACAAGGGTGCGGCTAGCATGGTTGGCATGCCTTGGCGCGGTGGGTGTGGCTGGCACGGTTTGCCATTAGCACAAGGGTGCGGCTAGCATGGTTGGCATGCCTTGGCGCGGTGGGTGTGGCTGGCATGGTTTGCCATTGGCACAAAGGTGCGGCTTGCATGGTTGGCATGCCTTGGCGCGGTGGAATTAGGGTTTTGGCCTATCGAAACCCTAATTAGTAATTAATTAGAAAAAAGGTACCCTGGTAATTTTCTCGCAGATAAATTAAAGGGTTCAATAAATGTGCTTGGTTTGGACATTATTACTCAAGTTCTGTGACGTCACTGTTTGACTAGGTTTTTACGACTTTAACCCTAAGCTAAAAACCACCATCAACATTAAGTCTTCTGCTTAGCTCGGAACGGGAGCTTCGTTGCGAGGTAAGCATAATATGGTGACAGGCTAGGACAGGAAATCGAAACAACAAGCCGTGATAAGATGGTCAGGAAGGTCCGACTAACCTTTTTCGAGAGGTGAAGAGAGTTTGTGCTTCCCGTGTTGGAGGCCTTGCATAAATTGTACTGGTGTAGCGGACCGTGGTGTGGCGAGATGAAAACTGTCAGGTTAGTCTAGATATGCATCACCTTGGCTGGGCTAGGGAACATCGTGCCGCTGGGTCGGCATGTTGGCGTCAGTATGGTTCGGAAAGGAGGGGTAGGCGTTGCGCTGGCTTGGACTTGGCGAGGCAAGGCATGGCGCGGGCAACTTGGAGAGGCAAAGCGTGCGGACGGCTTTGGTACGTGGGGCCAATGCATGGCACGGTCTTGGAAGGGCATAGCATGCGGACGGCTTTGGTACGTGGGGCCAATGCATGGCACGGTCTTGGAAGGGCAGAGCATGCGCGGACGGCTTGGAGAGGCAAAGCGTGCGGACGGCTTTGGTACGTGGGGCCAATGTATGGCGAGATCTTGGAAAGGTAGAGTATGGCGGACGGCTTGGCGTGTGGGGCCAAGAAAATGGCGTGGACGGTCTTGGAAAGGCAACTTTGTCTTCGCGGGACCGGTTGCCTCTTTTCTTACTTGGCTCGAACAGGAAATCCTTTCTTTGTTCAAACTCCCAAGTACCACACATATAAAAGGAGGGTCGGCCTCTCCTTTGTTTCACGCCTATTTATTTTATCCCAGCCGTGTGGTAGCAGTAAAGCAAAGCGAACAAGCGAATCCCAGGTATGCCTTCCAATACTTCTCCTTTAACTTGCTTTCTCTTTTCTTTTGCGTTGGTGTAAACCCTAGCTATAGGCGTAGTTTTTCATGTACTTGTAGAAACATTGTTGGTGTGAACATTAGCCGTAGGTATGCTTTGCTCGAACTTGTAATAAAATTTTAGGTGCGAATGTTGTAGTGATGTTGGCCGCCTCAATTATTGTGCGAAGTAGGTGTGCACGAGGATTGTCATTTCTTTCCCGTGAAAGAACTAGCTTTTAGGGTTTCCCCCTTTTTCTGATGTAGCCGTGTGTATGATTTCCTTTGGTGGGGCGCGCCTATTCGGCTGGGCGCAAATTTCCCACTGCATGAAGCGGTGATGCAGAGTGTCATCGGTCCCCATTTTTCGCATATGCACAAAATGACTTTGAAACCAATTGGTTTGTGTCCAAGATGGCTCTCTTGCGTCTGATAAAATGATTTCCATGCACTTTCCGTAATAATCTCTGCTCGTATTGTTCCATTGTAGTTATCTCGGAGGTGAAAGCAACGTAAGAGAATTTTTCGTTAGGATGTCAACAATTTCTGCCGTACCAAAGGATGTTGGTAATTCCAAGCCAAACGTGGCTGATGAATTCTTCACGATAGTTTCTGCCAGGAGAAGTTATCTTAAACATGCGCCGATTCTTCTGACCTGTCCGGAGAGTGAGGGAGGGGATCGGTCGGTTCTGCCCGGAAATGTAATACGGTTTTGTCTTCAGAGGAAAGAGTATTCCGCCTCTCTTATTGATTTCAAAATCTCTGTGAGTCCATTGCGTTCCTTTGATGAGTGGATGCAATTTATGATAAGTCAAGATTGTGTAAGAGATAGTTTGACCAAGGCGCAAATCATTGATGCTGTCGCGGCTTCTGCATCACTTCAAATTAGGAAAGACATCCCGGGCTTGGTTGCTTTCATCTCCAGGTGGTGTCCGGATACTCACACGGCCATATGCAGGTGGGGAGAAATGACTATATCCTTAGAAAGTGTGGCCATCCTGCTGAATCTTCCCATGACAGGAAACCTTAACATCAAGATGTCAGATGATGAAGAAAAAATGCGTATTGCCCTGGTTGCAAAGTCGAAAGGTTTTGTTCGGAAAGAGAACGAGATGAAGTGTTTCTATATCTGGTGGATGTCTCAATGGTTTCCCGATGAGCTAGCACCGGATCAAAAGAATAGTACACTCCATGTCGCGGCATTCTTGGCTCTTTGGTTGTCCCGGGATGTTTTCGACGATGGCTATTTTAAAAAGGATATAAGGCCGGAACTCATCAATTTTGCTATAAGATTGGCGAAAGGAGTCGCTCTTCCCATTGGTGGCTTGTTTCTCGGTTCTCTGTACACGCATGACTATGGACATGCGCGCTTCAAATGGTTACATGAAAGTGGACTCGTATGTTCACGTTGCTTTTCTCCAGGCGTGGCTATGGGAGCATTTTGAAAAATACGCTCCTAAACCGTTGGCTTCACTCCCCGCACCTTGGGGTGGCTCGAGAATACTTCGCTGGTCGAATAGGCGTCCAAGAGCTGGCTCAAACCTGGCTGATTTCCTCGATAATTCGTGCGCTGTTAATTTTCGTCCATGGGCCCCAGTGTGTACATCCATAGTTTAGGTTAATACTTTTGCTTCTTCTCCAAACATGTCTTTGCTTTCTGACGAAGGGAACCTAGGCGTCGACGAAGTTGTATTCATGCGAAGTTGTACGTCTGGTTTTATACCGTCTTTCTTCCGAGGATCGTGTCAGGCAGTCTCCTACAATATCAATCGGGCAGCTCGGCATATGGGTTTTGACCAAGGGGTCCCACTCGTTCGTCAGCCGGTTGTTCCAGAAATCCCGTTGTCCACTGTTCTCGATGCTAGTGCTCTTGCGTCGGGTCAAAGTCTCCCTTTTACGCCATGGAACGAAATCCATCAACAACCTCCAAATATAACATATTTTGGCAGGATGAGTTTCTTGCTATCCATGAATTCGTGAATGATGTGGTAGAAAATCGTCGTGGTAAGCCTTCTCCTGCGATTTTAGCGGAACATCCATTGCTGAGGGATCCCAAGCGAAAATCCGTTAGCTCGAATGCATATAGTCCCCAAGTGAAGGAGCGAAGATCTAAAAGTCGTGATGGTGGTTTTCAGTCGGGTCCGATGGCTCTCCCGACTTTTAGCTCTTCCAATATGCGAGTACGTATAATTTTCTTCCTGGTTCAGTCGGATTGCGTATATCTTTGTCTCATCTCTGAGTGTCTGTTCTTGTGCCTTGCCTAGGGTCTTAGCAGCGTGAACGCCTTCACTAAACTTGCACGTAGTCAGAAAACTGCACCTCTTGAGACGGAAAGCAGCGATGCTGAGCCTACCCATGGAGAAAGGGAATCCGAGAAGGATGAAAGCTCAGAGTCCAGAGATGGCGAGAGTAGTTCTTCCGATAGCAGTGCTGAATCTTCTTCTAGTCGGTCTGAAAGCGAATCAGTGAGTCTTCTCCATGCTCTTCTTCCTTTCCCTTTTTTTTTTTTTTTTTTTTTTTTTTTTTTAAAGAGTGTCTAAACCATGATATCACAGAGCGAAGCCGGTCCTGAAGACGAACTTGAGATGGAAACTGGTGAAGACACGGCTTTGTTTCCAGCCATGTCAGCCAAGCCTGGTGGCTTTGAAACAGAGGCCGATCAAGACAGAAGCGTTGTTGTGACTCAGACAGCGGAGATTGCTCACGTGAATTTTGGCACAATTGTCGTTAGGAATCCTTCACCAGTTACTGATGTAGTCGCATGCGCCACCTTTGTTCCTCCATACCTGGTTCCTTATCCGGATCACGTGTTGATTGGGGGATTTAGCGTGCCAGCTAAACATGAGGCGTTATATACCAAGATATGGGAAAGCTACGGTCATATTGCCACGACCAAGAAAATTACTAGCCTATACGCGCTGGTCAAGCGTGTGGAGGAAGCCTTGTCTTCGATTGACGACATGTGCAACGTGACTGGTCATACGGTTTCTGAGGATGTAATCTCGAGCTGGAGGTTCCACCGTGACATGTGCATAAAGTTCGAGTTCAATGCTCCTTGGTTCGTCGACGGTTTCTCCGAGGTTGAAAAGTTCTTTGGCCCAAACAAATCGAAGGTCCTTATCAGACATGGTGAAGAAGCATGAAGCGGAATTCAAAAGATTGTGCAGGCAGCTGAAGTTGAAAAGGGTGGCTATCCAGAGCACGAGGGAGGCCTTTGCTAAGAGGAGCAAGTCGCTGTTGGAAAACTTTCCTTGAATACATTTCTGTCTTCTGAACTTCTTTATTTTTAGGTTTTTTTTTTTTTGAAAGGCAAATGGAAACGCCTGGTTTATGGTTTTGATTTTCTGGATTTTTGGGGTTGACAGATAAATGTTATTTTGATGGTTTTGGATTATTCTTTTGGAATGAATTGTTTAGGAATGAATGTCGTCTTGGTTATGATTGAAAGTGTTGCAAGCATCCCAGGAAAACCATGGAACCGTGTGTTTGGTAGATGACATGGGATGAAACATAACATGACTATCGGTTTTTTCATTCTCATGGAAACTGGAAATAGCAAACCACGTATCTTGTCTAGGTAAGACTTACTCGGTTTATCAGGTCTCCTGATGAAAAGGGAACCTTCCGGGTGTAATACTGAGTTTTATGGGAAGCGCCGCCGTGATTGTAGAAAGTCCCAAGTCATTATTGAGTTGCTTGATAACCGAGTTGCTGATTCTCGGGCGGATCGTTTGCTTCAATTTTCTGGGAAGTCCCCAGTCATCCCTTGTCACGTCATGATTGGTAATCGAGCCGTCTGGTAACTGAGTCGTCGATCCTTGATCGGATCGCCTGCTTCTACCATCTTGATGTCTGGGTCGAAGCATGAGATCGATAGTCGAAGATTGACATTGTAACTGAAAGATCAATCTCCCACTGTGGTCGCCAATTGTTTGAGGGTGAAAATAGTTTCTGCTGATTTTGGTAATTTCGGGTGTGCGAGTGAGGAACAAATTTAAACCCTAAACAATGTACTGCAAGGGAGTACTTTAGATTCGAGAGATCAATGCATACAAGTCCGGCCTAAACCAAGAAATGGCCGTTCCAGACTTGCTTCAGTCACAAAGTGAAGGAGAATGGGTTGGTTTTGGGGAGGGAAGCAAGGAAAGTGATGAGACCAGAATAGTTGATTCTGTAAGAGTAGTTGTGTTACTGTGACTTGTATCAGAAAAGTTGGAAGGCTAACAAATGGTAAGCTAGCAAGTATTTTCTGAGTGTTGTATATTCCCCTGACTGAACTCGTTGTTCGGTGGAAATAGGTAAGACCTATTTATACAAGTCGAAGTGAAACGTACTCCGGTCTCATTAAGGAATGGAAAAATGGGTGAATAAATGGGAGGAGGTGGTAACGTTAACGCATGGAATTGATGTTCCATAAAACCGTTAACGCATGGAATTGATGTTCCATAAAACCGTTAACGCATGGAATTGATGTTCCATAAAAAGAACGTTTCACCATTAACTCCCTGTATTTACTAACCGCCTCATCCTTATGACACTTCCTTATGACGGGCGTAGTGTACGCCGCGCGCTGAAACCGCCAAACCAATACCCAAAGAGGATCCCCCAGTTTGTGATATGTGTAGATGTCTCGAATGTTTTTGTGGAAAACATATAGCATGTTGTTGTTGCCTGGAAAGTCACACCAGGGAGACTTGCTAGCTTGGTGACCTTCGACGGTCGAGATTTTGCATCTCAAGAGGAAAGATAGCCGTTGATCGTTGCACGATTTCGTTTTGGTAGCCGCATAGGGAAGGACAGCATGGTGGCGTGGCTAGGTTGGCATGCTGTTGGCATGGCATGGTTTGGCGTGGCCAAACTTAGGTTTTCGGGACAAAGGTTACCATGCGTCGTCTGGTAACCTTGGATGTCTAGGATTTGCTCCTGGCATTGAAGGGGGATCGTTGATCGTCACACGCCTTCGTTTTTGGTAGCTGATGTGATTTTTAAGTTGTAGTAGAAAAGTGGTAAGAAAGATTCGTTCAACTCAGACTTGTGAAGATTTAATTTTAGATTCAAACTCAATAGAAAACTTACGAAGTTGTTATCAAGATTATAAAAAGCACCGAGACTCAAGATTCCACCATTGACCAATTAAGTGATTCAATCTAATCAATATTCATGCAATTCTTTGCGTTTGAAGTGATTCTAATTTATTGCCTCTAGTAGATTTTCGAAGTAACAATTGTAAACACTAAGCATGAAACATCAAAAGTCTTAAACTAAGCATGCTCCATCAAAACGAATCACAATCATTCAATAAAAATCCGTTTCCAATATTAGTTCCATGCAAATAATCATAAAAGAAATTGCAAAAATTAATTAAAATAGAAATATACCACTTTTCATGGAACAATGGCTTCCTCCGACGCCTCGGCTAAGGGGTTTAGCTCCTCATATTAATCACTTGCTCAAAATATCGGTTCATAGCTCAAAAGTTGATTAAAAGAGGGGAAAAGTACAAAGCAGCGGGTTTTGTAACAGATATAATTGTTACAACACCCACTGTTACAGAGAAACCGTAAGAGAGCTGTTACAAAGTTTGAATAATTGTTACAAAAATTGTGACAGAGTGAATTGGATTTGAAAGCTAAGGCCACAGATTCTGCGACTGTGTTTATGTGTCGTTCTCTGTTCTTCTTCTCTTCTTCCCTGAAAGTGCAGAAACGACTCTGCAACTTTCTTTCACCGAGCTGAGACCTCTGTTGGCTCTCCCGTTCCTTCGTAACTTCACCCAAAGTCTCCACCACCTCTTCTGTGTATGCCGCAGCCTATATATACTTCACCGGACCAATAATATCTCGAGAAATCTCTTTGGTTTATCCTTCACGGCAAGTACGAGAATATTGCTCTCCTCTTCTTACGCGTCTCCCTGTTTAGTCCAAACTCTCCTTTTTTTGATAGATTCGAATCCAACAGAACTATATCCTCCCAAGTTACACGTACCTTCCTTATAAAACTCGGAAAATTCCCGAGAATAACTTCCACCTCTGTTTTATCGAGAAATCATCGTCCGGCCCAACTCGATCCAATCCAACGATTATATGTTCCCTGTCTAGGATTAGCAGGCTCATCCAAAGACAATTCAACGATTAAATCTCCCTCTAAAGCGCCCAAAAGTCACACCCAAACTCTGCCATGAAAAGAGCACATTTTTCCCGCCAATTCCTTGATTTGAAAAGTTGAAGAAAGGTCACCCCTTAACCAGATTAGGGGTGCCTTTAGCATATGCCTTTTGGAAGTGCCCTGGGGTGTAAATAACAATTAGGGTGCCCCTTATCAATGGTGTACCCCTTAGTAATTGAAACGCCCCTTATCCAAATGAAGGTCCGTATAGTAATTTTCTCCCACGAGCGCAAACACCACTTTTCGGGCCAATTTTCCCGCAAAAGCTTATTTCTCCAAAAACACCTACAAAGACATAAAATACCAAAATAAGCGCAAAATCGAGTACTAACATTACATAGAATTGAGACTAAAATAGACACATAAATGCGTCCATCAAATACCCCCAAACTTATTATTTGCTAGTCCTCGAGCAAAAATAAAATAAAATCCTAACTCATTTATCGCATGAGGCATCGTCGATTGCATTTAGCGTATGCAATAAGCCTTTAAACCCCTAGGTGGCCCTAGTGGCCGAGTTATAGTCTCGGGAGGGTTTACAAGAGATATACCCACAAAACCTTTACTCCGGACCCTAGCTATCTACGCAGAACCTTGGAAGGCACTAAAGAATCTCCTTGGTTGGCATACTTATTGATTACAGGAGGAAGTACCCCGATGCGAAATTCCAATTCTTTGTACACGAGTTTGCACTCAAGCATACTAAAATTCATATATAAGTCACAGAGCTCTACTCAGATAGTCGCACTATGGACATCAATATCCGGAGTCAAAACTAATCACATGGATAGATCAAGAAGATGGATATAGAGAAAAACATAGATGGTTTTGATGTTTACTAAGTGAACAGTGTTTCCCATATCTCTGTCTCAAGGCCTCCGCCAAAATGAACCTATCCTAATGGACTCGAGATACTAGTCGACTAATATCAACACACCGGCATATACAAGGGAACAAAGTGGTCGATAAACCTAACTCTAGGTCAACACAACCGGCATATACAAGGGTTCCAGTGGTCGATTTTATTGAATTTATTCCGGTTGGTCAAATGGTCTGGTCTCACTTTCTTTTTTTTTTTTTTTTTTTTTTTTTTTTTTTTTTTTTTTTTTTTTTTTGGTATCTCAATCACTCTAATTCACCCTAGCATTGGTAACAACTTGAATCGTGGGCCCCACCTAATCACTTAGAGAAACATAGTTTAAAAACAAAATAAAATAAAAACAGAAGTGAAAAGGACTCAACGAGATTGGTGAAACTATCATGTTATTTCTAACACCCGAACTCGTGCTTTTATGAATAGACTCTTTAGATGTTGCCATCTAATCGATTGGTTCCTCAACTCCTACAACCAAAATGCTTCCATCCACTTAGATTGGTTAGTGCCATCCTTAATAAGCATAAATTTCTAGGCTCTGGAGTTTAATAATGCAACAAAAATGTTTCTCCTATACCCCCAAACTTAAATCTAACATTGTCCTCAATGTTCTAAAGATAAAATTAAAAGCATGAACAAGGAGAAACTGTTACCATTTGAAGTAAAAGAGTTAAGGAAAGATATTACCGTGTTGCATGAGTATTGGGTTACCTCCCAAGAAGTGCTAAGTTTAACGTCTTGACCAGGACTAAGAAAGGATTAGTCACCTCATAAAATCATAAAGTAATAGCCGAAATATCTGTGGGTCATCAAAACCAAATAGAGCTATCACAAGTAAAAGGAATCTGCAACATGCCAAGAAAATGAACAAATAGAGCACACCCTTGTCTAGTTTCCTGTTTAATACAACTACATCTAGCTGTGGTTCAGGTTCAGGTTCTATAAATGGGTCCAAATAAAATATTTTCATGGGTTGGATTTCCTCGAGGCTAAGATCCGATTCAGGTATTAGAGTCTGGAAAAACTCAAATAAAAACTTAGAAGCACATAATAATAACCTAAATAACTGCGGATCCTTAAAGTCAATCAGTCTTGACTCACACAATTGACCACGATGAAACTGGCGGTCAATCTTAAGCAAATGTGTCGTTTCTATTCTCCTAAAATAATTAGGTTTGGTCTCAGAACTTAATAACGCGACACATTTTAAACTCATACATTCCCACAATTGGTTGAAAAATATTTGGTGGGAAAACAAAGTCAATCTGGGTATCGTAGCCTGGATAAACCACATCAACCAGAGGATGTGTTTCTAACAACTGAACTTCTTCCTGGACATTATTAGGTTCTGGAGAACTAGTATGAAGGCAATCTGGCTCAATGGTTGAGGCACATATATCAAGTCCCAAGTGAGGGATCTCTACACGAGCTAAAGGTAAAGCACGGGGAGAATGATAATCACCCCCAAACTTAGAGTTTTGGGTGTCTCTAGATAGACTATCTACAATTTCCCTAATTTCTAGATCATCGGAATCCTGAAAATGGTCAACTGCTTCTTCTAAGTTATAATCGGAAGGTGCATCCTCACTTATCATATTTGAAAGCTCTACGAGTTCATCTTCTTTGTCTAAGACTAATGTTTCTAAATCGTTAGACTCTAAAACAATGTTCTCAGAATAAACTCGTTCCTCAAAACTATCATCGGCTTCGTAATCATAAGGAAATACTACATCGTCTAAAACGGGGGTATCTCTAGTCAAATCCTCGTCCTTTTGAATAGGTGAATAATTATTAAAATTATTTGGATTTGAACTAGAAATATTATCATTATTAAGCTCAATTGGAGTAACAATTTCCTGATCACTATGCCTACTTATTTCAAATTCTTCATCAACACTATCCTCATCATAATCATCATAATAACATGAAAATGGTTGAACCTCAGTGTTACCAATTCTAACCTCGTCATCTTGATTATGCAAATAACTATTTTCATTTTCAAAGGTACTATTGGAAACACTATATTGGAAATTAAAACTATCTTGAGCATTTCTTTCCTGGGCCTCTAACAACATTTTCTGAGTCGACTCACATGACATCCTGATTTTATCTAGGAAAGAAAGTTCACATGTTGTATTGCTTTCGTCCATAACTAAGTCATTCATCTCATCTGAACTACGTGTCGACTTAAGTATCTTTTGTGCCGACTCAGCTAACTTACGTGCGGACTCTAATAGAGAGGAATTTTGCTCGTATGACCGGTGGGAATATGGATAGTAATTGGGCTCACCATGGTATGGACTATAACCTTCAAAAGGCTGATGTTCCCAACCACTATTCACATTATGGTCAAAGTAGTAACGTCCAGTTTGAAACTCAATCGGATATTCGTTGTATTGGCTATTATTATACCGATTCGACATTTTATTCGCAGGGGTGTGAGTTGTCACACAAAATAAAACCCACCGACAGGGGATTCGTGGGTGGATAGAGTCTTACCTCCGTACCAGACGGGCGATGAACCGTTGAAGTCGACTCGTGCCACCGACTCCGATGTCGATGTCTGTACGAACCCGAGGGGCCGAGACAGTATCGTAACTGTCGTCCTTCCCTGCAAACAGTTTTATTTAATCTTAACCCTTCCTTAGGGTTTAAAATAATAAAGTCCAAGTCCAAAAAGTGTCCAAAAATAAAAATGTCCAAAAATAAAAAGAAAAATTACAAAAATACAACCCTATTTACAGTTTTTAAAAAGAAATAAAGTCTAAATAAAATAAATATGTACAAAATCTTCTTCACGCCTTGGATTCCTCTTTTCTTTCCTTCTTTGGCGATGCTTTCCTTTTATAGCACTTTTTCTTTCCTTGTAGCTTCGCTCCAAATCTGAAAAGAATCAAAAGAATACCAAAGGCGTAAAAAAGAACAAAAAATAAAAATAAAAATAAACCTAAAACAAATCTAAATACAAGTCCGCGTCGGCGGCGCCAAAAATTGGTGTGGTTTTGAAAGTTGTAGTAAAGTGGTAAGAAAGATGTCGTTCCTCTCAGACTTGTGAAGGATTTTTAGATTCAAATAAAACTAGAAAACTCAAAGAAGGTTGTTATCAAGATTATAAAAAGCACCGAGACTCAAGATTCCACCATTGACCAATTAAGTGATTCAATCTAATCAATATTCATGCAATTTTTTGCGTTTGAAGTGATTCTAATTTATTGCCTCTAGTAGATTTTCGAAGTAACAATTGTAAACACTAAGCATGAAACATCAAAAGTCTTAAACTAAGCATGCTCCATCAAAACGAATCACAATCATTCAATAAAAATCCGTTTCCAATATTAGTTCCATGCAAATAATCATAAAAGAAATTGCAAAAATTAATTAAAATAGAAATATACCACTTTTCATGGAACAATGGCTTCCTCCGACGCCTCGGCTAAGGGGTTTAGCTCCTCATATTAATCACTTGCTCAAAATATCGGTTCATAGCTCAAAAGTTGATTAAAAGAGGGGAAAAGTACAAAGCAGCGGGTTTTGTAATGAGATATAATTGTTACAACACCCATCATTTACAGAAAGAAACCGTAAGAGAGCTGTTACAAAGTTTGAATAATTGTTACAAAAATTGTGACAGAGTGAATTGGATTTGAAAGCTAAGGCCACGGATTCTGCGACTGTGTTTATGTGCCGTTCTCTGTTCTTCTTCTCTTCTTCCCTGAAAGTGCAGAAATGACTCTGCAACTTTCTTTCACCGAGCTGAGACCTCTGTTGGCTCTCCCGTTCCTTCGTAACTTCACCCAAAGTCTCCACCACCTCTTCTGTGTATGCCGCAGCCTATATATACTTCACCGGACCAATAATATCTCGAGAAATCTCTTTGGTTTATCCTTCACGGCAAGTACGAGAATATTGCTCTCCTCTTCTTACGCGTCTCCCTGTTTAGTCCAAACTCTCCTTTTTTTTTGATAGATTCGAATCCAACAGAACTATATCCTCCCAAGTTACACGTACCTTCCTTATAAAACTCGGAAAATTCCCGAGAATAACTTCCAAATCTGTTTTATCGAGAAATCATCGTCCGACCCAACTCGATCCAATCCAACGATTATATGTTCCCTGTCTAGGATTAGCAGGCTCATCCAAAGACAATTCAACGATTAAATCTCCCTCTAAAGCGCCCAAAAGTCACACCCAAACTCTGCCATGAAAAGAGCACATTTTTCCCGCCAATTCCTTGATTTGAAAAGTTGAAGAAAGGTCACCCCTTAACCAGATTAGGGGTGCCTTTAGCATATGCCTTTTGGAAGTGCCCTGGGGTGTAAATAACAATTAGGGTGCCCCTTATCAATGGTGTACCCCTTAGTAATTGAAACGCCCCTTATCCAAATGAAGGTCCGTATAGTAATTTTCTCCCACGAGCGCAAACACCACTTTTCGGCCAATTTTCCCCAAAAGCTTATTTCTCCAAAAACACCTACAAAGACATAAAATACCAAAATAAGCGCAAAATCGAGTACTAACATTACATAGAATTGAGACTAAAATAGACACATAAATGCGTCCATCAGTAGCCGCGTAGGGAAGTCCAGTATGGTGGCGCGGCTAGGTGTGTTTGGCATGTGGGGCCAAGGGTTTGGCGTGAATGGTTTGGCTTGGCATGGCGGGGCCAAGGGCTTGGCATGCCATGGGCGCATGGTGCGGCTAGCATGGCTAGGGCCAAGGAAAGGTGCGGTTTGGCTTGGCATGGTGGGGCCAAGGGTTTGGCATGCCGTTGGCACATAGCGCGACTAGCATGGCTAGGGCCAAGGCAAGGTGCGGTTTGGCTTGGCATGGTGGGGCCAAGGGTTTGGCATGTCGTTGGCACATGGCGTGGCTAGCATGGCTAGGGCCAAGGCAAGGTGCGGTTTGGATTGGCATGTGGGGCCAAGGGTTTGGTAGGTGCGGCTTTGCCATTGGCACAAGGGTGCGGCTAGCATGGTTGGCATGCCTTGGCACGGTGGGTGTGGCTGGCACGGTTTTGCGATTGGCACTAGGGTGCGGCTAGCATGGTTGGCATGCCTTGGCGCGGTGGGTGTGGCTGGCACGGTTTTCCATTGGCACAAGGGTGCGGATAGCATGGTTGGCATGCCTTGGCGCGGTGGGTGTGGCTGGCAAGGTTTGCCATTGGCACAAGGGTGCGGCTAGCATGGTTGGCATGCTTTGGCGCGATGGGTGTGGGTGGCACGGTTTGCAATTGGCACAAGGGTGCGTCTAGCATGGTTGGCATGCCTTGGCGCGGTGGGTGTGGATGGAATGGTTTGCCATTGGCACAAGGGTGCGGCTAGCATGGTTGGCATGCCTTGGCGCGGTGGGTGTGGCTGGCACAGTTTTCCATTGGCACAAGGGTGCGGCTAGCATGGTTGGCATGCCTTGGCGCGGTGGGTGTGGCTGGCACGTTTTGCCATTGGCACAAGGGTGCGGCTATCATGGTTGGCATGCCTTGGCGCGGTGGGTGTGGCTGGCACGGTTTGCCATTGGCACAAGGGTGCGGCTAGCATGGTTGGCATGCCTTGGCGCGGTGGGTGTGGCTGGCACAGTTTGCCATTGGCACAAGGGTGCGGCTAGCATGGTTGGCATGCCTTGGCGCGGTGGAATTAGGGTTTTGGCCTATCGAAACTCTAATTAGTAATTAATTAGAAAAAAGGTACCCTGGTAATTTTCTCAGAGACAAATTAAAGGGTTCAATAAATGTGCTTGGTTTGGACATTATTACTCAAGTTCTGTGACGTCATTGTCTGACTAGGGTTTTACGACTTTAACCCTAAGCTAATAACCACCATCAATACTCTCCTATTTATTTCTCGAAATATGTGTTCGTAAGCTTTTGCTTTGGCCAAGTTCATCTTTACCTAGTGACGAAAGTCATGATATGTTTCAATCACTTTGAAAATTGCTTACTTTGACGAAAAATAGTTTGTGAATAACTACTATATAATAACGTCCTCTAAGAATGTTTCAATGATTGAAATTGAGAGTTTAGATTATATAACCAATGTTGGATATAAGCATTGTGTGGTAACACATATATGTATAAGTCCTTTTTCCTTGAACCGAAGTTTGCGAACTTTGTTGATCAAGAGAACCGGAACAAGCGCTGTGAACTCAGTCCGCGAACTGGCGGAAGTTCTTGACCCGAGAAAATCTGCTGGAGTTTGAGAACTCCTTCCGGGAATTTAAGTCCGCGAACTAAGTCTGCGAACTTAAGTTGGTTATATATAAAGACGATTATTTGTGAACTTATATTTATATTAACTAAGGAATGCAAAATGCAAACCGGGGCTATAAAGTTCATGAACCGATTCGAGTGAATCAAATCGTTTTTGCTTTGACTGTGTCTTGTGTAGTTACATAAGATTTCCTTGCAATTAAACAACTCTCTAACTAGTTCATTTGAGTCATTTGAACTAGTTATGGTAAAGAATAATATGGTTGATATGAAAGTGCTCATATGGCTAACCATTTGGTTAACTATTGTTGAACCAACAAATGTACATGTTTGGGTATGGTTACACAAACCTAAAATCGTGCATTTAATTTTTGTGTAACAAGCTAAGTTTTCGATCCAACGGTTGAAAGATATTATCTTGAATCTAATCAGGTTTTCATCTAACAGTGAATATTGAATGCTTTGTTACTAAGTTAACATTGATTGCAAACCCTGATTTGAAAGACTATATAAGGGAGAACTCTAGCAACTGGGAAACCTAATCCCCATACCTTCTGTGTGATACTAGTTGTATTAGCTAGAGTCGATTCTTCTTTAACCTTAGGTTTCTTCTTGAAAACCAGGTTAACAACTTAAAGACTTCATTGGGATTGTGAAGCCAGACCGATACTACTTTCTCGTAGTTGTGTGATCTGATATTGTTGATTCTATCGTGTTGAGTACGATCGTAACGATTGGATTGAGATTAATATCTTCGATAGGCAAGATATAAAAGTAGTCACAAACATCTTCGTATCATCGTTTGTGATTCCACAATATCTTCTTTCGCCGCGTCGATTAAGATTATTGTGAGGTGATTGATAATACTAGGCTGTTCTTCGGGAATATAAGTCCGGGTTATCAATTGGTTCATGTTCACCTTGATTTATCAAAAGACGGAACAAAACTTGTAGGTATTTCTATGGGAGACAAATTTATCTATTATCATAGACGTTTCTGTGTGATACAAATTTGTTTATTAAAGTCTTCGACTTTGGGTCGTAGCAACTCTTAGTTGTGGGTGAGATCAGCTAAAGGAATCAAATGCGTAGTATCCTGTTGGGATCAGAGACGTAAGGAGCGCAACTGTACCTTGGATCAGTGTGAGATTGATTGGGGTTCAACTACAGTCCAGACCGAAGTTAGTTTGTAGTAGGATAGTGTATGTAGCGGCTTAATACAATGTGTGTTCAATCTGGACTAGGTCCCGGGGTTTTTCTGCATTTTCGGTTTCCTGATTAACAAAATTATGATGTCTGTGTTATTTCTATTCCGCATTATATTTTGTTATATAATTGAAATATCACAGGTTGTGCGTTAAGATCAATCAATTATAATATCCAACCTTTGGTTGTTGATTTACATTGATTGACACTTGGATATTGGTCTTTGGTACCATCCAAGTTATTTCTCTTGTATTCAATTAGACTCGCAGATTTCTATTTGCTTGAGTAAGAATTGAATCGAGAAAGAGAGATATAACTCTTTGATATACTTTTTTAATATTGAGTCTAGTTGATTCTCTTTAAAGTATATTGGAGTTTGTCCATACAGATTGCTAATCGAAATATTGGGTGAGGTTGTTGTACCCCCACTTTTTCAATTGGTATCAGAGCAGGCAAACACGTTTAAGACCTCATAAGTCTGTGTTTGTAGCGATCTGATTATGGACGAGTCTATCTCTAATAACCCACCAGTCCAGAAATTACCAGATGATTCTGAAAGCTTGGATTCACCTGAGAGAACTGTCACATCTAAGTCAATATCTAAACATTCTCTTGATGTAAAAACTGTTGATTGGGAAACACTCCTAGAAGAACAGTTGGATGAACTTTCTGATGAAGGTGATTCAGATATTGATAGAGATGTTGATGAGGAAGTCTCAGAGTATGTTAAGTTTTTGGATTCGTGGAAAATGAAGAAAATCACAACTTCTCATGTCACACCTCTTCTGACTCCTCTCTGTCGAGAAAACAAGAAATTGAAAAGGATTTACGGAGGTCTTTATGGTCGGAATCGCTCTTGCGAATCGGTCCTCAAAGATACTGAGGAAAACCTGAGTAGAAATTCACTTGAATGTGACCGTGTATATCAAAGATACTTCTTGTTGGAAGAGAAACTTGCAGAAACTGAAGGAAGGATTAACTCTCAACAAACAAGTTTTGATGACAGAGAAAACACTTTTCTCGCTCGAGAAAAACGCCTTGAGGCTGATTTAGCTGCTGCTCTTGATATAATCAAGATGTTGGAAGATGACTTGAAAAAGTTCAATACTAGTTCAAGCAAATTAACCACTATGCTAGGAGCAAGTAAAAATCATCGTGATACACGAGGATTGGGCTATAAGGGAATAGATGCTCTAAGTATTGGCAAAGAGGTAAAATTTGTCAAGGCCAGTGATTCTTCTCAACAAAAGGTTTCCACTGATGGAAAAAGTGAAATACCTTCACCGGCAGTTAAGGTTCAAAAGACCAAAGTATATCAACCTCCAAAGTCAGCACACACAGATCGAGGTAAGAACATTCCTTATGTTTGCCACTATTGCGGAAATAAAGGATCCGTTGACATGGTTATAATGACATAATCCGTTGACATGGTTATCATTTTTTCTACCAAACCCAACCAACAATGAATTTGAAGCTAATATTTTAGTGACATGTTCCTCATATAAAACTCTACATTCCTTCTAAAAATGAGAGTATTCCAAAATACGAAACTTTACCATCCACAAATTTTAATTTCAACCGCTAATTTTCAACGGTTGATGTTCAAAATGGTAGATGACAGTCTTATACATCTCATAATGCTCTCATTTTTGGTGGGAGTGTAGAGACCTATGAGAAGAACATGTCATCAAAAAATTAGCTTCAAATTAATTGCCGGTTGGATTTGGTAGAAAAAATGATAACCATGTCAACGGATTATGTCATTATAACCATGTCAACGGATCCTTCCCCTTTATATATTGCAAATTGTTATGGGATATGTTGTTTACATCCGTGAACCTGTGACTGTCCCATACTTGTTCAAAAGTTATCTCTATTATGTCAGTATGAATGTATTGATTGAAGATAGAATGAACTTTTGACATTACAAAAGTTAAAGACTTTTATGTCATTATTTGATGGAAGAAAGGATAAAACTTTTGTGTACAAGGATTAAATCTATTATATGTCATTGTGCAAATAGTGATGGAAAATAGGATGAATCCTTGTTTATTCCGCAGTATTGATCTTCCCTGATCCATATTTTATGTATATACTGTGTTGTTCCGTAAGGTTTCTTATGTTTGAGCTTAATCAACTGAGTTGATCATTTTCTTATGAATAACTTAGTCGTAGCTCCGTAAGTTCTCTTATGTCGAGCATGGCCAATTAAATTAATCACTTTTTTGTGGTAAATTTGATTGTATATTTCCGATTAAATTAATCATGGGTTCTCTTGTGGTTAATTTAATTGAGTATTTTGGATTCAAATTCGTATGTGATTTGTTATGTCCAAAGAACTCCTTATTTTCTTTTGAAATTAAGGTCGCTCTTGTTGTTCTTTCGGGAATGACATATTATGGGGGAGAGTTCTTAATTGAACTTGTGCTTAATTGCCAAATCTTTGTGGGGAGTGCGGCTGTGGAATATTATAGGGGTTATCTTGTATCTTTATAAACTCCTTGATGAGTGAATTTAGCTTCGGCTATATGATTGCATCTAAATAAGATGATATATGCTTTCTTTTGATCATGAAATGTCTCTTTTGGAAATTTCATTAGGATCCCGTTTTCGTACCTTTGCCAATTTTATTGACAAAAAGGGGGAGAATTAATATGTAGTTCACACTACAAATACATATGGTTTTCGGATCATTATGTAAGGGGGAGTGGTTTCCATGTGAGATGGAGTATTGACTAAGGGGGAGTGATACATATCACCATAGTATTGTTGTCGAAGTTGTGATACAATTGAACTTTGATGCTATATAATGATATTATGACACTGTATAACAATGATTGACAACTCTTGTTTTCTCGTTGTTATAGCTACGAATTTTCAACAACGATGATGCTGAACTTACAAACTTTGGGATCATTGGAGTACTTGGAAGTGACGAAGATTTCGAGTAATGTTGAAGATTAAGCATGTGGAATAGGAGCTACAAAAGTTAATTCATTTATTTTTGTATTCCATATGTATTGATAGTTTTGTCACTAAAATTGACAAAGGGGGAGATTGTTAGAGCATTGCTCGGTCGAACTCGCATGCGTTGCTATCTCAAGCATGTTTGTCAATGTTAGTGATCAAAACTATAAGTCTTGATTTCTAGTCTACTATAGCTAAGTCTTGGACTAGGACAGAAAGTGTAGTTGAGCTCAAGAACTCCATGGCAATCATCATACAAGACGAAGAACTACTCAAGGAACTGGTGGAACTTCATCGACTAAAAGGTATGTGGAGACTTGAACTTATCTATCACTCAAAAGTATATCTACTCTATCTCCTATCTATGAGACAAAAGTCGTTTTGCTATATAGACTTTGATTATACACATTTGCTATTTAGAGCCGAGTTTATCTCGCCTATCTATTTCTCGAAGTATGTGTTGGTAAGCTTTTGCTTTGGCCAAGTTCATCTTTACCTAGTGAAGAAAGTCATGATATGTTTCAATCACTTCGAAAATTGCTTACTTTGACGAAAAATAGTTTGTAAATAACAACTATATAATAACGTCCTCTAAGAATGTTTCAATGATTGAAATTGAGAGTTTAGATTATATAACCAATGTTGGATATAAGCATTGTGTGGTAACACATATATGTATAAGTCCCTTTTCCTTGAACCGAAGTTTGCGAACTTTGTTGATCAAGAGAACCGGAACAAGAGTTGTGAACTTAGTCCGCGAACTGGCGGAAGTTCTCGACCCGAGAAAATCTGCTGGAGTTTGAGAACTCCTTCCGGGAACTTAAGTCCGCGAACTTAAGTTGGTTATATCTAAAGACGATTATTTGTGAACTTATATTTATATTAACTAAGGAATGCAAAATGCAAACCGCGGCTATAAAGTTCATGAACCGATTCGAGTGAATCAAATCGTTTTTGCTTCGCTTGTGTCTTATGTAGTTACATAAGATTTCCTTGCAATTGAACAACTCTCTAACTAGTTCATTTGAGTCATTTGAACTAGTTATGGTAAAGAAGAATATGGTTGATATGATATGGCTAACCATTTGGTTAACTATTGTTGAACCAACAAATGTACATGTTTGGGTACGGTTACACAAACCTAAAATCGTGCATTTCATTTTTGTGTAACAAGCTAAGTTTTTGATCCAACGGTTGAAAGATTTTAGCTTGAATCTAATCAGGTTTTCATCTAACGGTGAATATTGAATGCTTTGTTACTAAGCTAAAATTGATTGCAAACCCTGATTTGAAAGACTATATAAGGGAGAACTCTAGCAATTGGGAAACCTAATCCCCACACCTTCTGTGTGATACTAGTTGTATTAGCTAGAGTCGATTCTCCTTTAACCTTAGGTTTCTTCTTGAAAACCAGGTTAACGACTTAAAGACTTCATTGGGATTGTGAAGCCAGACCGATACTACTTTCTCGTAGTTGTGTGATCTGATCTTGCTGATTCTATCGTGTTGAGTAAAATCGTAACGATTGGCTTGAAATTAATATCTCCGATAGGCAAGATATAAAAGTAGTCACAAACATCTTTGTCTCATCGTTTGTGATTCCACAATATCTTCTTTCGCCGCGTCGATTAAGATTATTGTGAGGTGATTGATAATACTAGGCTGTTCTTCGGGAATATAATTCCGGGTTATCAATTGGTTCCTGTTCACCTTGATTTATCAAAAGACGGAACAAAACTTGTAGGTATTTCTGTGGGAGACAGATTTATCTATTATCATAGACTTTTCTGTGTGATACAAATTTGTTTATTAAAGTCTTCGACTTTGGGTCGTAGCAACTCTTAGTTGTGGGTAAGATCAGCTAAGGGAATCAAGTGCGTAGTATCCCGCTGGGATCAGAGACGTAAGGAGCGCAACTGTACCTTGGATCAGTGTGAGATTGATTGGGGTTCAACTACAGTCCAGACCGAAGTTAGTTTGTAGTAGGCTAGTGTCTGTAGCGGCTTAATACAATGTGTGTTCAATCTGGACTAGGTCCCGGGGTTTTTCTGCATTTACGGTTTCCTCGTTAACAAAATTCTGGTGTCTGTGTTATTTCTATTCCGCATTACATTTTGTTATATAATTGAAATATCACCGGTTGTGCGTTAAGATCAATCAATTAGAATATCCGACCTTTGGTTGTTGATTTACATTGATTGACACTTGGATATTGGTCTTTGGTACCATCCAAGTTATTTCTCTTGTATTCAATTAGACTCGCAGATTTCTATTTGCTTGAGTTAGAATTGAATCGAGAAAGAGAGATATAACTCTTTGATATACTTTATTAAGATTGATTCTAGTTGATTCTCTTGAAAGTATATTGGAGTTTGTCCATACAGATTGCTAATCGAAATATTGGGTGAGGTTTTTGTACCCCCGCTTTTTCAGTTTGGACACCAAGGTATTTCTGTAACCGAAAATATGTTAAAGATATGCAATTGTAGATGTGGCAAAACGATTTGCTGGTTTTTTAGGGAAGTGAAGAGACAACCGTTCGGACGGAGACTCTTCGACCGGGCAAACTGCTTAAACCCGCTTCTAACAGATGCACTGCACGGGAGTGCTTTGTGTTTGAGAGATCAGTCTGTATGACTCCGACCTAAACCAAGACAATGGTCGTTCCAAAGTCAATTCGGTCACAAAGAAGGATAGGGTCGATCTGTAGGAGGGAAGCTGAGAAGTATGTGAGATCAATGATGATCAAGGATTGTGGATGTGTTGAAGGTTTCTGCAAGTTTTATGTGAAGTGTTGAATTCAAATAAGTTCTAGTTGATTGATTGAATTCTTGAGAATGATTGCTCGGATGAGAATTCTTGGTTTTTCAATCATGTTGTTTATGGGTGAAAACTACTCCTGCAGAATTTGGTAATTTGGGGTGTGGATGAGGAATGAATTTAAACCTTAAACAAATGCACTGCGCGGTGAGTGCTTGTAGATTCGAGAGATCAATCTGTGCAAGTCCGGCCTAAACCAAGAAATGGCCGTTCCAGACTTGTTTCGGTCACAAAGTGAAGGAGATGGGGTTGATCTTAGGGAGGGAAGCGAAGAAGGTGTTGAGATTGTGAAGGTGTAGACTTGCTTATGACTTGCAACAGGAAAGTGAACAAGCTTACGATTGGTGTAAGCGAGGATCCGGGTGTTTTCTTGTTGTTTTTCTCCGTTGTTTGGAAATAGGGCGGAGAACCTATTTATACAAGTCATTGAGTCTTATTCACGTCTCTCGTGGGAAGTGGAGGAAGTGGAGTGATGGAGTAATGGAGTTGTGCGTTGGTGATACACGACCAGCCTTGCCCACTTCTCATGTTCATCTCTAACCGTCCATAACTTCCTAACACGTTCTTGTGATGGCGTGTTGCACGCTGCACGCTGTAAACCGCCAGACCAATACCCCAGTATGTATCCCCCCAGTTTGTGACATGATTGATGTCTGGAATGTGTGGATCGTGGATCCACGAAAGATAGCATGTAATGCTGAATTGAATAACTGCGTTATTCAGGAAGTCGATACTTGTGAAGTATCGTGTGTATTTTATGCAGGTACTGCATCATGGTGTGGTAAAGTGATGGGTAATGACACTTTCTAACCAATTAACTCCTGACCAGGGCTGTATAACCAAGCTGGTGAAGTTGGACGGATGAAATGATCTTTGACACCCATCTGCGACCGTTGATGAAGTTAGGGTTTTGAAGAGGTGCGCAGCATCACTCTTGACTTGGTCGAAACCAAGCATGGGATACAACTTTGGCCTAACCGACCATACATGCGTGTAGATGGCATGATGGTGCAGGCGCCTATACCCCATTACCTCATGAAAGTATGATCTGGGTCACTCAATTCATCCGGTGAAATCGAGTGGTCGAGATCGATTTGCGACAAAAAACTAGTGCCGCAAGGGCCGCACGTCACGCCCTCTTCAGGCGCACGTTCCAAGACGACCAATCTTGGTCGGTCTTGGCCGATTGGCCTGGTGTGAAGGTGGTAGGCTGATGTTCACGCCTATACCTGAATATCCCATGAAAACGTGATCTGAGCCATCCAAATCGTCCGGCGAAGTTGAGTGGTCGAGATCAGTTTGCGATTTGGGAGGTGTGACCACGCTAGTTTGAGCGTGCGTTTTGGATTAGCCAGGCATGATATGCCTTGGCCGATCGGGTTAGGGAATAGATGGGTCCACGGTGGTCATGCTGGTATGACCGGACCTGCTTAATCTAATCCTGGACCCTCCATTCATGCCGGAGAAGATGGACGCTCATGATGCTCAAAACCCTAATTTTGGGTTTCAAAGCCGTGCGTATTCTCTTGTTTGGGCGACGATTTTGTCACGACCAAACATGGTTGGTCTTGACCGATTGGTCAAGCGTGTAGGCGGGCCCGCGGTGATCGTGTTGACATGCTCTGGGCCCTTTGAATCTACATCTACACCCTCCATCTATACCTGCAAAGATGGATGGTTGAGACTGTTTTGCGACACATGTAATATGCCGCAAACCATAATTTAGGGTTTTCCGTCCATAATGCTTGGTATGAACGTTTTTTGGCAAGCTAGGCCAATGGCCGACCGTGCGGGTTCCGCATTGGTTCGGCAGTGGATATTCCATACCTGCTTGGGGGTGATGGAATTGAGCTGGGTCATCCAATCATGCTTATGGAGTTGGATAACTGCGATCATATCCGATCGATACGGTCAATCCGGATGCTCAATCGGGCTAGTATAACATACCGAGAGGGGCTCAATCAAAGCTAGTATAACACACCGAGAGTCAGCCTGTACGGGTATTTCGTACATGGTTTCATTATAGTGCTTGGAGGTTCGTGTTACTCTTACATAGTAACACTCAGTCGTCATGCCACACTGATAATGAGTACTGGAAATACAAGGCTGATTAGAAATTCACAGGATGGGATTGTTGCCACATGCTCCAACCTGGAGGAATTTCATGTATTCACGGAATGGGATTGTTTCCACATGCTCCATTCTTGGTGAATTAAGTGAGGGAGTATCCAACACTTATTAATGGCTTTATCTTTTACAAGATGTCAGCGCATAATCTTTTCCGTTTTTTTTTACAAATTTAACCTTAAATGAAAATCCACCATCAACATTAAGTCCCCTGCCTAGCACATAATGGTTACACTATTGTGGGGTAGGCATGAGATGGTGACATATTTATATACTTTGAAATGACCAAGCTAAAGTGAATACATATTTACCGGATGTTTTCACATTGTCGCGTTGCCACAGGAACCGGTTGGTTACGATTAAGGATGCGAAGGAAACATGACTTGATCTGGTGAGTCGCTTTGGTTCCTCTTGTATATATCTGAGCACGGCCCCTTCTTCATGTGTACTTCTTTCATCATACACGGCTTCCCTCAGGTATATCTGATAAGCCTCATTGATTGTTATCCCGAATTAGCAGCCTTCATAGGTGGTAAGTAAAGACTTCTTTTCCTCCTGGGATTCTGTCGACTTGCGGGATTATAAAGAATCATCTCTCGCGGTCGTTTATTCCACATCTCAGGTATTGCTCTGATCTTCTGATTAACTGATAGATTGATTTGATTTTTTTTTTTTTGTGTGTGCACTCATAACCTCCTCTCCTTTGCAGTTTATCATGGAAGTAGCGGACGATCATTCTGTTGCTTCCCCTAAAGAAGTTTCAAGTCGATAAGCCCGAAAACCATGCACACGAAGAAGTAATGGCTAAGATCGATCTTCCACTTCGCGAAGTCGTCCGTGATATACAGTGGATGTCTATCTCACACCTTCGTATTACCAGAGGATGTATCTGTGCACTTTCATCTGCGATTGACATGGAGGAGCGGTGGAGGCGCGAGGAAACGCTGCAGACACTAGTAAGCGCAAGGGCAGAGAGATTTGCAGCGCGGTTGAAGAGGCGGAGAGTTGAGCATAAACGACCTCTGAATGAAGGCAAGTGTGATTACCCGATCCAGGACGGCGTGATAATTCTTGATTCCGATACAGACGAAACTGAACACTTGAAAGCAATCTGCGTGGCCCCTACTATTGATGTGCCTTTTGATACTACCGCTGATGATGTTGGGATGGAGCGCGATGCTGCGGAGATGCCTGATGCAGAAGCTGAGGGAGATCCGGAGAGGGGAGCATCAACAGGTGATGGAGAAGAACCCAACGGTGGTGCAAAGCGAGGCCGACCCTCTTGGCGACTAAAACCTCTTTTCTTTTTCTTCTTTCCAAGTATATTTTGTACACTCGAACATCTTCCTTGTACTCAGTGGCGGACGGGTTCAAGGTTTTTCTTCTATTTGATTGTTTGAATAAAGTTTTTTTTTTATAACCCTTTGCCAAGACTGCAACTGAATCTTCTCAGGCGCAAGGGTGTGCCTTCACACGTAATTCTTTGTGATAAAAGAAGTAATGCCATAATGGAATACTTACGGACCTGTGTTCCTGATGCAAGATCTTCCTGGCCTTGCTGGGGCAGATGGCTCAAATCATTTTCCTTTTGTGCACATGTTATATTTCGATGTTTGCTTAGGGTTTCCTTTCTTGCTCCAGTGGGTTGATTTAGGCTGACTCAGGAATTTGTGTTTTTAGGAGTAAAGAGGTTCTTAGATGGAAATAGTGCTTCAACTAATATTGAAAATTGAAACCCTAACTATGAATGCAAGTATTGCAATCATTTTCTGGGGGAATTACAAATATGACATGAAATTATAAAAGGAAACACGGTGGAAAAAATAGCACAGCGTTTTAAAGGGTGGAGGACGCTGGAAAGTGGTAGCACAACATCTTAAGTTCAGTAGGGTTTGAGCCATTTTGAGTGAATTGTTATGCCTTCTAGTTTATCAGCGTTGATGAGCTTGTAGTAGCCGCCTAGGATAACATCTGCTACCAGGTACGGTTCTTCTTCTCTTTCGATGGGTGAGTCAGGTGGAGTGATCATTTTCACCGTCATGCTCCCAACCTTGAATGTAGTCGCCTTCGTCACCAGGTCTCCAATTCCAAATGGGTTTGGGCGTGCAGATACTTGGACCTTGGCCTTATCGTCTTTGACCAAGACAGCCTCTACGCTCTTGATAAAACGTTTGAAAGGGCCGGCTTCCCATTCACATCTCCTAGCCGGGGTTGGTTTGTTGGTTGGAGCATGTCCCCAGGACTTGTCAGAATGAGGGGCGGTAGGTTGCAAAGAGAGTTGCGCGATGAGACTTACTTGAGATCGGGACCTTTCGATGTATGCTGAAAGGCTCTCTCCGGGAAGTCGTGTCACGTTGGCAAGTTGCTGGAGCGGTACCAGACAGCCATCAGGTCCAGAAGGCGTGTTGGAGATTCTTTCAGGTATCGAAACCGGTAGAGGACAACTTTCTAGTATTGCTTTGTTTTCGTGCATCCAAGGGCGTCCCAGGATCATGTCGTAGTTGGGATGATCTTTGACTATGTAGAACTTTGCTTGTGTCGAGGCATCACCCAATTTGACTTCAAGATCGATGTATCCATATGCATCTCTGAGCTCTCCGCTTCGAATCTTTAACCACAATAGGGTGACGAGTAGCTTCTCGCTTCGGAAATCTTGCCGCTCTCAAGGCCTTGACAGTAATGATGTTAAATTCGGAAGACGTATCAATCAACGCGCTATCGAACTCAACGTCTCTCAAACGAGTGACAGTTAGGAGTCCCCAGTTTCCGTTGCTCACGTCCTTCAGGAAAGACTGGGGTTCCTGGATTCTTTTGGATACAAACGCCGCCTCGACACAACGTGGTTGAGGGCCGTAAATATGTCTTGACGCTGTCCTTTGGAGAAGTACAAGATTTCACATATGTGCTCCATCATAGATTGTACGGTCTTGCGAACAGTAATCCCCGTAAATCATGCGGTTCCCGATAGGTAGAGGGTCTCTATGAACACCTTCGTTTCCAAGCCGGAGTTCCCCTGTCTCTACCTTTTCCCCGAATATTTGTTTCAACCTCGTTACAATCCTTGGTTGGATGATGGACGAACTCGTGGTAGCAACAATATCTCGGGATCTCGCCATTTCTTCCTCGGTTGGAGGACGTCCGATAGGGGCGGCTTTACGGCGTCGTCTTGGATCCATGCTTCCAAGAGCTCTATCACTTTATTCATGGGAAAAGGAAAACCCGTGTCTTTAGTGTTTTGTGCGGGAGTTTTGTCTGTTCCTTTTCGAGACAAAGTCTTGTGTCTTAGGGGATGCCCGCTTGGTTTGTTGTTCCGTTATCGAAGCTTTCCTTTTTCTCCTCCGCCTACTACACTCACAGAAGGACCAGTGTTGTATTGTTTGTTCGTGAGACGCCTGCTTCCTCGACTTTCACGCAAATCTTCACTTCGAACAACTCTGGTTCTTTCAAGTAGTGCCGGTGCAGTTGTTGCTGAACGTTTCGCAGCTTCGTGGAGTTCAGAGAACGTTTGAAAGCCCGTCCTTGATTCTCTAACAGAGCGCGGTATATGGGTATCATCCCATTGATGCACAATTCCACCAATTGTCGTTCGGTGACGTTCGGGTCGTGACAATCTAGCGCTTGGGTTCTCGAACCTTTAACGAAATCGTTGGGATGTTCGTTGTTCCGTCGAAGAATTCTGTGTCCGAAAAGGTGATCTGTTCAGACACGAAGAAATACTTTCTGTAGAAAGCACCGACCATTTCGTTCCAATTGGATATGCTGTTAGGCGCGATGTTGTTGTACCAGGTGTACGCCCTCCCCGTAAGTGACTTCGAGAATTCTTTGAGGCGTAGAATATGATTGTATTCATGTTCCCCCAAGGATTCTAAGAATCGAGAAACATGTTCACGAGTGTTACCAGTACCGTCGTAGAGGGAGAAATGGGGAGAGGTGTATCCTCTTGGAAGAGGGATTCGTTGCATATCTTGAGGGTATGGAGGTTGGTGTTGGTGTGCATCCGTCAGATTTCCTTTGCCTCGGCTTTGAAGGAGTCGTTCTAGATCCTCACGTGTGATGAAATTGGGTGGCTGGTCCCTTTCTCTTGAACATTCAGGAGCAACACGAGTTTCTTCACTCATGTGGGTCCGAGTGGAAACGCCTGCTCCGGGTGAATTGAAGGCATTTCTTGTTGGCTCCAAAGATTGACGTGAATCTTGCGGCAATCGTTCAGTCAAGGTCTTGAGGAAAGTGAGTACCTCCTTCGAGTTGCGGCCATATCTCTGTTTGAGTCTTAGCAAGAACTTCATGTTTCTCCATCAAGTCTGCAATGGTAATAGACGGTGGTCCTCCTCTTGTGCCTCCGGCTCCTCGTCATGATGAGGGAGTGAACGTTGTTGCTCTGGTGACCACTGGAGGCGTTACACTTGAGGAGATGCCGGGATTTGCGGCTGCTCTGGCTCTGGTGATGGGAGGCGTTACACCTATTGGGATGTCTCCTGCTCCGCTAGTGTTGGTGATAGAGGTAACGGCTCCTCGAGATGTGTTGGCTACGGTAGCTCCACTGACAGGTACATCAACACCGGGAGTATTATCCACACTAGCTCCATCCGAATTGATTGCTGATCCAGACCTGAGTTCCACCATCTTGAAATGAATTGTTGATTGAATTGATTCTAAGATCTACCCTTTTTGAAATTGATAAAATTGAATCGAATTTGAAGAAATTGACCTTACAACCGAGAGATTAACCTCCCACTGTGGTCGCCAATTGTTTATGGGTGAAAACTACTCCTGCAGAATTTGGTAATTTGGGGTGTGGATGAGGAATGAATTTAAACCTTAAACAAATGCACTGCGCGGTGAGTGCTTGTAGATTCGAGAGATCAATCTGTGCAAGTCCGGCCTAAACCAAGAAATGGCCGTTCCAGACTTGTTTCGGTCACAAAGTGAAGGAGATGGGGTTGATCTTAGGGAGGGAAGCGAAGAAGGTGTTGAGATTGTGAAGGTGTAGACTTGCTTATGACTTGCAACGGGAAAGTGAACAAGCTTACGATTGGTGTAAGCAGGCTCTGGGTGTTTTCTTGTTGTTTTTCTCTGTTGTTTGGAAATAGGGCGGAGAACCTATTTATACAAGTCATTGAGTCTTATTCACGTCTCTCGTGGGAAGTGGAGGAAGTGGAGTGATGGAGTAATGGAGTTGTGCGTTGGTGATACACGACCAGCCTTGCCCACTTCTCCTGTTCATCTCTAACCGTCCATAACTTCCTAACACGTTCTTGTGATGGCGTGTTGCACGCTGCACGCTGTAAACCGCCAGACCAATACCCCAGTATGTATCCTCCCAGTTTGTGACATGATTGATGTCTGGAATGTGTGGATCGTGGATCCACGAAAGATAGCATGTAATCTTTGAATTGAATAACTGCGTTATTCAGAAGTCGATACTTGTGAAGTATCGTGTGTATTTTATGTGTATCGCATCATGGTGTGGTAAAGTGATGGGTAATGACACTTTCTAACCAATTAACTCCCCGACTGGGTGTATAACCAAGTTTGGTGAAGTTGGACGGATGAAATGATCTTTGAGACACCCATCTCGCGACCGTTGATGAAGTTAGGGTTTTGAAGAGGTGCGCAGCATCACTCTCATCTTGGTCGAAACCAAGCATGGGATACAACTTTGGCCTAAACGACCATACATGCGTGTAGATGGCATGATGGTGCAGGCGCCTATACCCCATTACCTCATGAAAGTATGATCTGGGTCACTCAATTCATCCGGTGAAATCGAGTGGTCGAGATCGATTTGCGACAAAAAACTAGTGCCGCAAGGGCCGCACGTCACGCCCTCTTCAGCGCACGTTCCAAGACGACCAATCTTGGTCGGTCTTGGCCGATTGGCCTGGTGTGAAGGTGGTAGGCTGATGTTCACGCCTATACCTGAATATCCCATGAAAACGTGATCTGAGCCATCCAAATCGTCCGGCGAAGTTGAGTGGTCGAGATCAATTTGCGATTTGGGAGGTGTGACCACGCTAGTTTGAGCGTGCGTTTTGGATTAGCCAGGCATGATATGCCTTGGCCGATCGGGTTAGGGAATAGATGGGTCCACGGGTATGACCGGACCTGCTTAATCTAATCCTGGACCCTCCATTCATGCCGGAGAAGATGGACGCTCGTGATGCTCAAAACCCTAATTTTGGGTTTCAAAGCCGTGCGTCTTCTCTTGTTTGGGCGACGATTTTGTCACGACCAAACATGGTTGGTCTTGACCGATTGGTCAAGCGTGTAGGCGGGCCCGCGATGATCGTGTTGACATGCTCTGGGCCCTTTGAATCTACATCTACACCCTCCATCTATACCTGCGAAGATGGATGGTTGAGACTGTTTTGCGACACATGTGTAGTTGCAGGATTTCCTACACTACACCCCTCATTAGATTCAACACAATTAATCCATTTGAAGATGAATAACTATGAATTTGATTGATTGTTTTCTTGAAATGTTTACAAAGAAAGATAGAACAGAATTAAGGAAATTACAATCACTCTAGATTTTCTCTCTCCTAATGACTTGCTCGACAATTCAAAAAGACCTCTCCCACAACAGACTTACTCGACCCTTTATATAGGGTATTACATAGTGGATGACAGCTAAGCTGTCCTTTATTTTCGGGAATCCTTCGCGAAGTATCGCGAGTTCATAAGTGTTTGTCTTCGCGACACTCCTAAATCTCGCCAAGTCTTCACACTTTTCTCATGTTCTGGCTATCGTCATCTAATACGTCATTTAAATTACTTCCTGCGACACCTTCGCAATGTAGTTGTTTAATAATCTCGCAAAGTATTGATGTCGCGATATTCTGATCCTACATCTTGCCTCTTCTCATGTCTTCTCTGCGAAGAAGAGAATGTCATGAGAACTAACGTTTTGAAATATTGTAACCCTTTTTCTTTCAATCTTCTTCCGACAAAATTCTGTGAATCTAGGGATGACTGTTTACACGTATCTAAATTTCCCCTTTTTACCGGTATATTTAATGCTACCCGGTCACTCTTTTCTTGTCTATTTAAAGGAGATCTCCTTGTGAGAGTACTTCTTTTCTTTTCACTTCATCTTCTTCATCGTCTGCAACTATTCTCTGCTGCTTTTCTTCACCATCTTCTTCATCGTTCTCCTGCTATTATTTTTCTGCTACTGTTTCCATGGTATCAAGGTTTGTTAATTTTGGCTGAACTTGATCAATTTGTGATTAATGTTTTTTATTAAAATTATTTTATTCTGATACTGCTCTTCTTTTGATGTTTCTCCTGCTACTTTTGCCTTAGCAAGAACAAGCCCAGCATCAAATTTACCATTGCAAACCCAAATGTCTCTTTAGGTTCGCAACCGAAATCAAAATCCACTGCTTCTAAAAGACAACCTGCGAGTAACAAGGTACTTAAGAAACATTTACTCTTTTAATAACAATATTGTTGCCTCTGTTTCTTATTTAGATTGTGGTTCGCAGGATGACAAAGACGGTGATAGATCTCCCAAGAGGCATCGCCATTCTAAGCCTGTCGCACCTTTTGTTTCCTTTCCTGGATTCAAGCTCATTACTCCTCCTGTTGTGCCTTCGCAAAGCAATTCATCTCTTCTAGCGATTACTTCGCAAGATAAACCAATTCCTTCTCCTCAAGATAATCCACCTTCTCATGCGATATCCTCGCAAGACAAATCAATTCCTGAGTTTTCTGTCAATGAAATTCTTCAAAATGTACCCCTCTCAACTTTTTCTCTTAATACTTTTGTCTCGCCTCCTCCTGTTAATCAGATTTCTTCAACTGGCATTCTTATGACCAAGAATGATTCAACTCTTCCCTCCTCCTCTGTGTCTATCCCTCTTACCAAAGAAAACTTAGAAGGGATAGATGTAGCTTTCAAAGTTTTATCAGACATCATGAATGATGTTAAGAAGACCTCCATTGATCCTATCAAGTCTTGCGTTTTTGAATCCTTGAATAAATATTTTGGTTCCGAGCACGTGTCGCGAACATCTCGGGAGCAAGAAATTAAGGTCTTGAAAAATAGCCTTCTCAACATTTCACTGGATCGCGACAATCTTCGCAAGAAGAATGAAGAATTAAAAGGTATACTCTTGCCTCTGTATTGTCCCTTTTTTTTTTTTTTTTTTTTTTTTTAAAACTCAAACCCTTGTTCGCCCTTTAAGCTTTAAACCAGAAACGAAAAATGGAGATATATCAGTTGGAATCTACTGTTGAAGAAGTTCGAGTTGATAAAGATGTTTGGATGGAGCAATATAATCAATTAGATAATCTTCATACATATCTTCGTTGATCAAATAGATAATCTTTCTAAAGAAAATGCTGATTTAGCTCAGAAACACGATTCGTTAAGTAATGACTTATCTCGCCTCTCGTATTCTTTGACTAAAGCTAATCTAGAGTTGGAAACTTTATCAGATGAGAATGGAACTCTTTCTCAAGAGAAGCGAACTCTATTAAACAAGGTAGCAGTTTACTCGCAGCAATATGATATTTGTCAAAAATTATGTAAAGAGCAAGAACAATCCCTTCACTCATTTGAAGAGTCATCTTGCGAAGTTCTGCGAGAAGGATAAACTCATTCGGGGTAGAATAACCTTAAGTGTAAAAGCAAACCAACTCAAAGATCAATGTTCCCAATTAGAAAAGTCCAATTCTTCCCTTGCAAAAGAAAATGCCATACTTGTTTCTAACGAAAAAAAATTGGCGAGCTCGTCTGAAAGGGTTAGTTGGAGATAATTTTGACAACGCCATGGATCAACTGGAGAATAGTTGTTCAGCTTTAACCCAGCATCTTATCTCGCAAAAGGAAGGTAGTCATAGAAGTTGACTGCCTCATCTATTCTTCCTTTATCGGGCCTTCATATTTTTGTTTATTATAATATTTTTTGTTTTTATTTTTTTTTCGCAGAATCTGAGAAAAATCTTCACTCCTCACTTACTGCTTTGAAATCCGACCACTCAAAAACTCGCAAGGAGAATAAAATGCTTGTTACTTCCCTTATGCACTCTCGCGACAGGGCGGAAAGAAGATTCGACTATATGTGTAATTTTAAAAATATAGAGAGTAAAAACCAGCAGAAAGCGCTCCTTCGTCAACTTCATCTTAAAGCTGAAGTTCTTGTGAATGATGTTTTACTCTCTAAATCTATTGATCCTGTATCCGTCGCACCTCTGGAAATAAGTGATGATGAAGTTCCTGATTCCCCACGATAGCGATTATGATTATCAAAGCTGCGAGGAAGTCACTAATGATGAAATCTTCAATAAGAATCCGAATGAAGGAACTTCTAATGAAAATCCTCCAATCGGCGAAGATGAAGCTGATAAGATTGTTGAGGAACGTTTATCATCTCCTACTGCCGAGAATACCAATGTAGATGTAGGAAATTAATCTACTCCCGTAATTTTATATCTTCCAGTCTCTTTTCTGTATGACTTTTTGCATGGGATGTTTTTCCAATTTCTGTTGAAGTACTCTTTTTGATTAGAAAGACCAAGTCCCTTGATGAATAAACCCTTTTCTTCTCTTTCTATCTCATTTTAAATTTGCAATTTTACTCTCGCAAGCGTGTTTGCTTACCTTATTTATGTTGAAATTTATCATTGCGACAAGACCGCAGGATATCTTCACAAGTGAAGAAATCTATTGATCTTGTCTTATCATTGATTGTGTGGTCTTATTTTGCCTTCCTAATTAAAGGTCTTATTTCGCCACCCCTCATTGCGACAAAATCGCAGGACGTCTTTACATTTTCATGTAATGACCCATTGACCTTGTATTATCATTTCTTAAGTATTTTTGCCTATGCAGGATATTTTATTTGCGACAATATGACAGGCTTAAATACTCTTGCGAATATAAAACCCCATGACATTGTCGTCTTTGCGACGAAGTCGCAGGACGTTTTTACATTTTCATGTAAAAACCCATTGACCTCGCCTTACTTTCATGTTTGTATTTTTGCCTCTTCAGGATCATTGCACAAATATGACAAGCCTAAATTTTCTTGCGAAAACAAAGCCTCGTGACATTTGCGTCTTTTGACACTTATCAGCTCCCTAATGGAGGGTGCCGCCCTTATCTTCTCCCCTGGTTGCCCCTTCAAGGAGGCGTACATCGGCCATACAAGACTAGCTCCTCCCATCCGGTCTTAACAACAACCAGCTTGTTTTCGCAGACCTCTTATCCCTTATACCTATATGGTTTATGGTTACAAGACCGCACCCTAAGTGGAGTTTTCTTGGCCGAAAAGATATACCAAGACTTGCCAAGAATGGCCGAGACACTTCAAATGACCCAGGCACTCTTGGCTCAACCGTGTACCCCGGCGCCTTGAGCATACACTGACTCCTTGAAAGAGATCCTCGGGCGTCCAACCATGGTATAACCATATATATATAGTTGGAAATCCAAGGTATCTCTCCCGGATAGGCTTTCATGGGCCCCAAATCTCCATGACTCAGGTTCCAGGAGCGGTGTAACCTTTCCCCTGAGCCATGTCAAGAGATACCCCCTTGTATGACGCACTTTAGGTCTTACATTTGCCTCTTGCGAAATATCATTCGCGAACTAAGGTGTACGCCATAAAGGTTCGTCCCATTCACTCACTCATTCATTTTTGTTAATTCATTCAATCATTTATTTTCTGTAATGTATTGCTTGCGAGAAATTCGCACAATATTTCTTTGTTTTATTCAACCTCGCAATCATTCAATCGCAGAAACATTTCATCCAAATTCATTTCGTTTCATCCATCTTTTACGGATAATACTTCTTGAGATACAACCTATTCCATGGTCTATCCAATCTTTGTCCTACATCTCTCCCTTCAGGATCCATTAATCTATGTGCCCCCGTGCCAACTATTTCCTTAATGATATAAGGTCCATCCCATTTTCTTGCCAACTTGCCACCACTTTCACGCTGATATATTGGTGTCTCTCGCAGACACAGATCTCCCGGTTGAAATTCACGTATCTTGACACGTTTGTTATATTCTCTCGGCCAATCTTCGCCGATAATTCTCCATATGTTGTAGTGCTCTCTCTATCTTTTCTTCTAATTCATGTAATTTGATTAAAATGTTACCCGCACTAAGATTTTTCTCCCAAGCTTCTTTCTTTGTTGTTGGAATCATAACTTCCCGGGAGTACAACTTCAACCCCATATGTTAAACAAAAAGGTGACATGCCCGTAGCTTCTCTTCTAGTTGTATTATAAGCCCATACTTGCGTTGGGCACTTGTTCGCACCATCCTTTATTGTATCCCTCTAACTTTTTCTTCAATATGTCTCGCAATTGTTTTATTTGTCGCTTCTTCCGGCCATTAGCTGCGGGTATAGAGGAGTTGATTTTCCACATCGTATCGAAATGCATTACAAAGCAATTCTATATTTTGTCCTTCAAACTGTTTCCCATTGTCGGATACCAACCGTCTTTGGAATCCCAAATCTGCATATAATGTTCTCAAATATGGAAGTAAAAACATCTTTATCGCGAATGTGTTGTACCGCTTTCACCTCTGCCCATTTTGTGAAATAATCAGTAGCGACAATTAAATATCTTCTCTGTCATGTTCCTGGTAAAAAGGGTCCCACAATGTCTAAACCCCACTTTCCAAATGGCCAAACACTTGTTGAAGAATTCAGTGGTGCTCCGGGTGCATGTATTTTCTTCCCATGCCTTTGGCAATCCTCGCAACGCCTTGATATTTGTTTCGCGTCCTCATGCATAAATGGCCAATAATAGCCCTGCATTTTTGCTTTATGTGCTAAAGATCTTCCGCCACTATGATTACCAGCATCCCCACTATGCAACATCTTCAATATGATTTCCCCTTACTTTCTTGTTAAGCATCTGAATGAAGGTCCGTTAAAAGATCGCCGGTATAGTACTCCATCTCTTAATTCATAATTTGTTGCACGGCTTTTTAATTTGTGTGCCTCTAATCTATTTCTTGGTGTTTCTCCTTTCATCAGATATGCATGAAGCTCTGCTCTCCAATCTTCTTCGCAAAGTGTTTGTGCTCCATCTTCTATTAGCATTACATCGGCTTCTTGTTCTTCCTCTTTATCAATTGACGACATCAGAAGTGTTTGTATTTTTATGTTTCTCGCAGTCGGATCTACCATCATACTTGATATAAATGCAAAAGCGTCTGCGAGTCTATTATTTTCCTTGATATATGTCTCCATTTTATTCTCGGTATCTGTATTGACAACTCGTCAACAAGTTTCTTGTACTTTTGCAAAGACGGTTCATTTATGGTATATTCTTCTTTTATCTGGCGAATTGCCAACTGCGAATCACTGGTAATCCTCACATTCTCCAGCTTCATTTCTATTGAGAATCGCAAAGCATGTATTATAGCTTCATATTCTGTTTCATTATTTGTTGATGCAAACTCCAACCTGAAAGAAAGAGCTATTTTATTGCCCTCTGGCGATATCACAACAATTCCTACTCCATTACCTTCTCCATTTGATGACCCATCTACTAATATTTCCCATCTATTTGGTTTTGTTAACAAATCTTTTGGATCTCCATGTTCTTCTTCCACATCCATCATTTCTTCCACTGGTTCATCCTCTTCTAAAGGAAATTCTGCTAGAAAATCTGCGACAACTTGTGATTTTGGCGAAGATAGTATTTCATATTTGAGCTTGCAATGACTTATTTGAGCGTTCCATCTCTCAACTCTTCCCGACCTCTTTGAATTTTTCATTACTGATTCGATTGGTATTTTTGTCACTACCTTGACAATATGCGCTTGAAAATATATACGAAGTTTAAATGTTGCGTAAACTAATGCCAAGATTAATTTTTCAATTTTTGAGTAATTCCTTTCTGCAGCATTGAAAGTTTTGCTGATGTAATAAAATCGGTTTTTCTACTCTGCGTCCATTCGCAGTAACACTGCACTTAATGCATGCGAGGTTGTCGCAAGATAGATCAACAATTCTTCTCCTGGTTCTGCTTTTTGCAAAATTAATATATCCATTAAATGTTCCTTTATTCCTTGCAAGGCTTTCTCGCACTCATCTGTCCATTTAAACTTCGATCCCTTTTTGAGGATATTGAAAAAAATGTTTGCATTTATCGGATGATCGCGAGATGAATCTTCCTAGCGAAGCTAACAACCCATTTAACTTCTGAACATCTTTTACTGTCGCCGGTGTTGGCATATCACGGACTGCTTGTACTTTCTCTGGGTCGACTTGAATTCCTTCTTTTGATACAATGTAACCTAAAATTTTTCCAGATGCAACTCCAAAGGTACATTTTTCTGGGTTAACTTTGATATTGAAATGTCTCATTTGTTCAAAAATTTCTTTCAAATCCTATACATGATCTTTTGCTTTTTTGCTTTTTATTAACATATCATCTACATATACCTCTAATGTTTTGTGTATCCATCTCGCGAACACCTTTTCTACCATTCTTTGGTATGTCGCTCCGGCATTTCGCAAACCGAACGACATTTTTGTATAACAAAGATAATCCTTTTGGAGCAAAGAAAGCGTATGTTCTTGATCTTCTTCGGCGAGAGGAATCGATTGTAACCTTTATATCCATCAAGAGATGATATCCTTTCATTTCCTGCCGCTGCTTCAACCAATTGCGGAATATCTGGTAATGGGAAACTATCTTTAGGACAAGATTTGTTTAGATCAGTAAAATCTATACAAATTCTTATTCCTTTCTTCTTCTTTGGGACTATAACCATATTTGCTATCCATTCGGGATATTTTGCTTGTTCGATGATTCCCGCATCTAACATTTTCTCTCAGTTCTTCTTCTATTTGGGGATGATATCTTTGTTGCGATCTTTCTAATTCTTTGTTTAAATGGTCTTACATTTCTGTCAATTTCCAATTTATGGCAAGCTACAGACGGATCTATTCCGGGCATTTCATCCATATCCCATGCGAAGATATCTTTGTAATCTCATGACAAATCAATAGTCCTTCTCTCTTCATCTGCCTCCATTTTAGTCCCAATTTTTAGCATCTTTGGTTCTTTTTTAGTTCCAACATTCACTTCTTTTGTTTGTTCTGCCGCGACATAACTTGCTCTCGATTCTCCCATGGGGGTTGGTCCTTTCATCTCCTTCGCAAGCTCATTCTCTTCTCCCGAGATTTCGCTAGGTATCCCTTTTCCTTCCTTTGCTCTTATCATGTAAATTCTAAATTCTTCTTCTTTTTTAGCTGCTTTTATCATTTTCTTGCGATCTTTTCGCTTCTTCACTCGTTCTTCACAATGCTTTACTTCGTCTTGATGATATATTCTTCCTTTATCAATATCTCCTCTAATTTTACCAATTCCTGTTGGCATAGGAAATTTAATACACTGATGAAATGTTGACGCTTCTGACCTTAATTGCATGTACCCATGGCCTCCCTAATAACATGTTGTATGGCGATTCCATATCCACTACACTCACTGTCACTTGCGTTTCAATTTCTCCAAGCAGAATTCGTAATTTTACTTCTCCTTTAGGTCTTGTTATAGATTTTCCAAAACCATGGATATAATACGCTGGGGAAATCATTTCTTCATCTTTATATCCTAATTTTTTGTAAGTATGGTAAAACATGATGCTCACCAAACTACTTGTGTCTACCAAAATCCTATTTATTGCCCATTCCTCCACTGCTTTCGCCGGTTCTTCTTCATTTTTGCATACATTTATTGTGATCACTAATGGAGATGTATGATTCAATCCTTCTTTAGGTACCTCAGCTGCCGTGAATGTTATTTTCTGCTTTTCCCACTCTTTCAAAGACGATGTCTTCTCCTCATCTATAATCTTCTTTCCTTCAAAATCTCGTTTATGTATCCTTCCTCTGATATTTTCGTGAAATTCATTAATCATTGCTTTTGTAATTAAACTGTACTCCATATCTTCATTATATTCCTTGTTTCTTAACTCCTCTACCTCATCTGATTTACCATTTTCCTTTCTCATTTTCTTGACTCAAATGATTTTAACTGCAATCTTCTATCTTCAGTTTTCCTCAATCCTTGTTTCTAGCGCATATGTAGTTGCAGGATTTCCTACACTACACCCCTCATTAGATTCAACACAATTAATCCATTTGAAGTTGAATAACTATGAATTTGATTGATTGTTTTCTTGAAATATTTACAAAGAAAGATAGAACAGAATTAAGGAAATTACAATCACTCTAGATTTTCTCTCTCCTAATGACTTGCTCGACAATTCAAAAAGACCTCTCCCACAACAGACTTACTCGACCCTTTATATAGGGTATTACATAGTGGATGACAGCTAAGCTGTCCTTTATTTTCGGGAATCCTTCGCGAAGTATCGCGAGTTCATAAGTGTTTGTCTTCGCGACACTCCTAAATCTCGCCAAGTCTTCACACTTTTCTCATGTTCTGGCTATCGTCATCTAATGCGTCATTTAAATTACTTCCCTGCGACACCTTCGCAATGTAGTTGTTTAATAATCTCGCAAAGTATTGATGTCGCGATATTCTGATCCTACAACATGTAATATGCCGCAAACCCTAATTTAGGGTTTTCCGTCCATAATGCTTGGTATGAACGTTTTTTGGCAAGCTAGGCCAATGGCCGACCGTGCGGGTTCCGCATTGGTTCGGCAGTGGATATTCCATACCGCTGGGGGTGATGGAATTGATCCGGGTCATCCAATCATGCTTATGGAGTTGGATAATCTGCGATCATATCCGGACCGATACGGTCAATCCGGATGCTCAATCGGGCTAGTATAACACACCGAGAGGGGCTCAATCGGGCTAGTATAACACACCGAGAGTCGGCTGCACGGGTATTTCGTACATGGTTTCATTATAGTGCTTGAGGTTCGTGTTACTCGTAAGAGTAACACTCGGTCGTCATGCCACACCGATAATGAGTACTTTGGAAATACAAAGGCTGATTAGAAATTCACAGGATGGGATTATTGCCACATGCTCCAACCTGGAGGAATTTCATGTATTCACGGAATGGGATTGTTGCCACATGCTCCATTCTTGGTGAATTAAGTGAGGGAGTATCCAACACTTATTAATGGCTTTATCTTTTACAAGATGTCAGCGCATAATCTTTTCCGGTTTTTTTTTTACAAATTTAACCTTAAATGAAAATCCACCATCAACACATGGATTCAGTGACTTATTTATATTGCCAGAATAGTAGACACATTGATCCTAGTAAGTGTGACGGTTGTTCGAGTGAAAGAGTGGGGAAGTTGGAAATCGTGGTTAAACTAGTTCCTTGTCGTGCGGAGACTTGGTTGATTGTCTACCAACTACTTTGCTAACTTCCTCAACTGCTTGCACAACTTACTCACATTTCTCATCGTGGGTGAACACACGTGCCGTAGGCCGCAAGACCAAAACCCTAGTAAATATCCCCCCATGTGACGTGATTGATGTCTCACGAATGTGGAGTCTGCATGGCAGATGTGTATTTAATTAGTCGGTTGCTGACTTGATTAGACGATGAGTCTTAGCATTGATGATTCGAGCATAATCAGCGAATATGGTATGCTCTGGGACTCATGGATTGAGTATAAGGTATCTGCTCAAACACACTCAGACGCTGAGTCTTGATAAATTTTGATATATCATTTTACCAATCAAGGTAATAATGATATTTTGGGAATTTGGATGATCGTCCGATGAGGTTGCTCGATCAAGGACTTATTTTGATACGTCGGCAGGAAATCAAAGATATTGGATGGTCGTCCGTTCGAACCATGTTTCTCAGCCGAGCCAAAAATGTTGGTTGCAGGTAGAGCTGCACATGGGTCGGGCGGGTCGGGTTTAGCTAATACCAACTACCAACCCAACTATAACGGGTTTTTAGTTTCATAACCAACCCCGCACCCACAAACATCGGGAAGGTTTTTGACCCGCACGCTACGGGTCAGTTGGGTTCGGGTTTAAACCCGCTCCAGATTGTAGTTCAATATTTTCTGCAAGTTTTTCAATATTTCGATTGTTGTAAAGTGTTGGTGAAGATTCGAAGTAGTTGTTGTTGTTGTCGTAGGTGAAGAAGAAGAATTGAGGAGGAAGAAGAAGAACCGAGGAGGTCGAACAGAGAGGAAAAGACCAGAAAGTGGAGAGAAAGAGGGTTATCTTATCTACTAGTACCACTAGGGTTTCTATAACGGAGGGCTAGGATTAGTTTTATCAATGGTGTATATTTAGCGGGTTTTTTCGGGCGGGTTCGGGCGGGTTTTAGCTAATACCAACTACCAACCCAACTATAGTGGGTTTTTATTTTCATAACCAACCCCGCACCCACAATGGGCGGGCGGGTAGGGGCGGGTTCGGGTAAGTTGGGCGGGTCTTGTGCAGTTCTACTTGCAGGACCAAACATTAAATTAAAATATTGATTGCTGGATCAATAGAATTCTCGAATGTTAATAGATGAATCAACATGAGGAATATCGCTCGGTCGAGCAATTGATAGTTGAATCAATGAGTTCTAAGCCCAGTTGATCGTGTAAAATAAATATTGCTAGTTTAAGCAAATATTGCTCGTTTGAGCAAGATTGTTCGATTCATGAATTATTGGTAGCGGGACCAAATAAAATATTAATTAAAATACTGGCAGCTGGACCAAATATTATTAATTAGAATATTGATTGCTGGATCAACATAAAATTATTTGGGTTTGAATTATGCTTTGCAAATCATTTGATTTGAAACCCTAATTTTGATCAATTAATGATTTTGACCTAATTAATCTTCTACAGTTCATATTGGGTTTGGGTTTGAATTATGCTTCTGCAAGCCTAAGGGCCGACCTTGGTCGATCAAGGTGGCATGCCCATGTCACCATATTGTCTGTGACTCAATTCTGAGAATTTGGGTATTTTATGGTGCGGGTTTGAGCAATATTTTGGACTTTCAGAAGAGTTTGATCTTGACTGAAACTCTCGATTTTGCTAGAGTGAGCAAGTAGAATTTTGCTCGCGCGACCAATATTGTAAGAATATTAAAATAAATAATATTTTAATATTTGTTGTGGAAATCCCGGATGGTCGTGTGACCATTTGACTTTTGGTTTTTGAAAGTTTGAGCAATATTTTTGAGAAAATATGGAAAAACCCGGGTTTTTGCTCAAACGAAGGAGTTTCATGAGATAAAGGAAGGAATAATAAAATAAGGAACTGGGAGATGTGGGACTGGCCACAGCTAGGGCATGGGTGGCCGGCTATTAGGCCCGGTCCCGTGCTCTTCCCTATTTTATATTATTATTTTCCAACATTTGAGGAAATATGGAGAAACTAGGAGTTTTGCTCGAATGAGGAAGTTTGCTAAAATAAGGAGTTTTCAAGAGACAAGGAAAAATAATAATATAAGTTAAAAATAAAAGGAAGAGGCGTGGGACCGGCCACGACGGCATGGCCGGACGGCCGCTGGGCCCAGTCCCGTGCGCACCTCTTTATTACTATTTTTTTAATTATTTTACTTTCTGATTTTGCCTAGGTTTCCTCGTTCGTCCATATTTTTGAATGCTCGTTTATGCATTTGGGTGCTCGTTCGTGCATTATTGTTAAGTACACTCGCACCATTTTCTCGGGGCTTACTCGGTGGTGGCCCAGATGCCCGGACAATGAATATTTATTACTTATTCGTGGAATTCAGCTGAGAATAAGCCACGAAACGGAGTAATAAAATAAATTGATTATCTATTACTAATTCATGGAATTCAGCCGAGAATAAGCCATGAAACGGAGTAATGAGATAAAATAGATTATTTTTCTAGGAATTCGATTGATGAATGTTGCGCTAGAATTTAATCCATGAATTGGTCTATACTAGCATGCAATATGTCTAGGAGCATTGTTTATTCGAGAATGAGGTATGAGATGAGGGAAGCATCATACTCATTCTGAATATTAATTGTGCATAGTCGGGGAACAATGTGGCATCCCGAAGACGTTAGCACTCTATACTAGCATGCAAATATTTCTAGGAGCCTCCCAATCGTTAAGAGATTCTATACATATTCGCTATACATAGTCAGGGAACAATGTGGCATCCTGAAGACATTAACGATCTATACTAGCATGCAATATGTCTAGGATTCATCCAATCATTTCAATTCTATACAGTGGTGTTGATGAAATATGCAAAGTGTCGAAAATCTCGGCCGGGGAGGCTTTACGAATAATCATACAGAGCTCTGAGAGGGTGTACGCTCAGTCAGAGATTGTGAAATGAGATTTCACGAATCCTAAAATATGAGTTTCACATACATTTATGATGCCGTGTCAGAAACATGCGAGATCATGATTTTACGATTTTATCCTTTGTTGAAAATCCACCATCAACAACAATAAAGCACCTAAATACGATTTTATCAATTCCAACCAATATCCAACTGTATAACCGAAATCTCCATGGACAACTCAATATTAGCTAGCACTTACTAATATATATTTCCAGAGATATGTTTTTATTGCTGGTAAAACAAAACATATTAACTTCGAAAATCTCAAAAAGATTTTCTACTATTTCGGTTTGGGACCTCACCTTGAGTATCAAGGAATATCTTTGAACAATTAAGAAATAAGATTTCAACACATATTAAAATAACTCACTATGTCAACTTCTTGAACTTTTTTATTTTGCAAACTCAATTTGCAAATGACACAACCCTAAAGTGTACGTGACTTATAGAAATCGGTTTTGCCTATTGGGACCGGTTCTACTATGATACCTGAAGCAAGTTAGGATCGGTTCTACCTTGAATCCCAATATAGGTAGGGATCAGTTCTACCTTGACTCCCAACATAAGCTAGGATCGTTCCTTCTTTGGTTTCTGAAAGAATGCTCCACGAGATGTGAATATAGCTGGTGATGTTTGTTTTGAATGATCGATTGATGACCTATTTATAATGGCAGAACCGTCGATCTCAAGTAGGTGGGATAAAGATGAAAGATATAATAAGCATTCCCCTCAGTGATCATAGGAATATCTAAGGATCAACCGATGAACCTATTCTTCAGGAATAACAAAGTGATGCGCATACTATTCCTTGATTCTCATAACCTCCACGATCGGTTGTTCTCTGTAGCGGTTAGAAATAGAACTGGGTTTTCTCACATATGTCGTAGACTACCATATCAAAACCTTAAAGTTATTACCCCATGTATGTGACTAAGTCGGCCTTCATGTATGATGAGTTGTTAGGGTAACAATGTAACACCCCGAGTTCCGGACCAGGGTCAAACCCATATGGGGATCCGAACTCGAAGCATTACGGGTCGGAAAGAGACTTAAAAATTTATTTTTATGCTAAACATAATTAAATCTTTATATACATGAGTTGATTCATATGAATTTAAATGATTTGTTGGAAATATTATTGGCGTTGTGAATTCATGATTGGATCTAAATAAGATAATTTATTAGAAACATTATTGGTAATGTGATTGTCGAATATAATATTGATTCGCTGAAGTCGTAATGTGTTTCTTGGCATATGTTTTTTCTTGATAAAATGATTATGTTTGCACATGTTTGGAGAATTGGGAATGCATTCTATTGAGATGTCATCTCACTCCAATTGACATCCTTGCATATTTATCAGAGTGGCACAGAGAAAGCTAAAAATGAGTAGCTTAGTGATTATATTGTATTGCTTGAAATGTAAATCTTAACTGAAATGTTGTTAAAGATGTTTAGTAAATTCATATGAACCAACTCATGTATATAATAAAGATTTAATTATGTTTAGCATAAAAATAAATTTTAAGTCTCTTTCCGACCCGTAACGCTTCGAGTTCGGATCCCCATATGGGTTTGACCCTGGTCCGGAACTCGGGGTGTTACAAGTTGGTATCAGAGCTCTAGGCTTTAGATCTTGAATGGGAGCGTAAATAAATTTTTTTGTATGTTTATATGCATGCTTGTATGATTTGAGTGTTGTGTTGCTTGTTTCATCTAACTAGTTGTATTATGGCATTTGTGAAATTCATGTGAATTGCTAATTATGCTGGAGTGCGTTGTCGTATTAGTTCGTTCTATTATTTTTTTGTGAAATTTTGAGATTATAGATATAGTCTAAATTTCGGGACGAAATTTCTTTTAAGGGTAGTAGAATGTAATACCCTGTATTATTAGCTACTGTTTCGGGTCGGGTTATACCCGGATTAGTTAACCTTGTGGCTTAGGTTGTTGTTCTTTAGACTTAGCCTAGGTGAGTGGTTTGGACTAGAAAAGCTACAAGTTAGGGTGGAAATAAAGTCACCTAATTTATTTGAATAAGTAAAATAAAATGAATAGAAAATGAAAAGACAATTAAAAGAAATAAAGAAAATGTAAATATTAGTTATCATTATGAATATTAGTATATTAAGGTTTTTATAAATAAAGGTTTAGGAAAACAATTTTACAAGTTAGAAAATATAAGGCTAAGGAGAAGAAGAAAGAGATGGAGCTAGAGATTTTTAGAGAATAAGGACAAAGAAAAATCAAGAGGTTTGTAGCAATTGAGAGGTAGAATGTTTAATCCCTTTCTCTTTGTGTTTCTTTGTTATACTTTGATTTTTATTTTGTTTAATCTTATATCATTAGGGTTCTGAAATTTATCAGTATAATTAGATGCATTTGATTGATGATCAGCCTTTGATTATTGGTATAGAACATAATTGGGTATCACTAGTTAAAAATTTGAGAGCATTCCACCGTATATTCACAAAGTTTATTTGAATTTGGGTGATAGTTCGGAATTTCTGGACAGTTTCGTGTTGATGTGGTTTTCTTAGGAATGTTCCCGGCCATTCCTAAAAGAGCATCTCCAATAAAATATCCAGTGAGTCAATGACGACCACCATCCTCTCTGCCTTTACCCATCTCACTTCCCGCCACCACCACTAGGTCCACCGTCGCATATCATCATCGTCATCCAGTTTCCTCTACCGCTTCTTCTTCACAAGTCGACGAAGCTACTGATTCATTACGCATCGTTTTCGAAAAGTACGTCGTCCGTACAACCTATATCCACTTAATGTCTGTGATTTATTTTCGTAAGAAATAATTTTTTTTACATATGTGTATATGCTTGCACACGTTTTCATAGAATTTGCTTTAGGAAACGGACGTCCGTCCGTTAGTTTAAGAAACGAACAATAATCCCTAATATGAGAGAAATATATGTATTTTTTGAATAGACATGGTCCAATAGTGGTGATGAAAATTTTGTTTATGAGCTTTTATGAAAACAAAACTTTATTTTGAATATATGGATTTTCACAAAAACAGATTAGACCCTCGTTTTATAGACGAATGCTTCTTTTTTTTTACAATTTTTTTTTGTAAAATCAAATTTGGATTTTTGAGCAATTGTTGAAAGGAATTAATTATTTATGGTGAAATAATATGTACATGAATTTTCGTGATAGTGGATGCTCACACAGTAGAAAATTAGTGTATGTTCACACTGTAGAGTGTTACGTGAGTCGTTCACGGTTTTACAGAAAATCAAGTTTTGATTTTTGGATAACGAATTTTGCTCATCTTTGCAGGTTTGAAGAAACGAGCCAGTTTTCGAAGTTTTTGTGTTATAGTCACTACTGTTAGTGAAATTGTGAACATGTAAGGTTGGATTGTTACCGTTTTTGTTGCGTGTTTGTTATTGGCGTATCCATGACTCCATATTTCTTACCCAGATAATGGTGATTTCCAGTCCCAATTGCTTCTATGATGAACATTCCAGAAATACCAAGCCAAAGATGAAAACTTCTGCAGATGTTCATGCCGAGGTAACTCAACCTTTCGGAGGTGCTGCAAAACTGATACAAGGTATGTCCCTCGCTCATCTAGGAGCCGTCCGTGATGGAATCAATTATTTCTTGACCTTAGTAGATGCAGAAGATAAGCAGAGACGTGATGAGCTATCACAGAAGAGAAAAGCTGAGGACGAAAAGCTTGCCGTCTATCAGCAGAAACGGCGTCAACTTCAGCGAGTGAGGCTAGAGTCTGAAGATGAAGTTCGATCCCGTGCTGATGGCGTAGCCTCTGATTCAGATGCAGACGAGGTTGAATCTCCCTGGAAACCTCTTGAGCGTATAGTCAAGCCATATCCACCTGGTATGAGGGCTGATCGATTGGCCAAAGCTGATTTCCGAGCCGAATGTGAAGAAGACGACTATTTGGATGCAATGTATGATGATCCTGAAGACCGATTGGAGGAAGTGCCTGATGAAAATTCTGAAGAAGAAGAATTTGAAGAAGATTCCATGACAGATGATGATCGTGAAGATGACGATGAAGAATCTGATGATTAGCCTTACTTGTAATCTTCTTGAGTAGTTGAACATTTTTATTCTTCGTAGATGTCATTTTGCTCATTCGAGCAACTTTGCTGCATAAATATTGCGCTAGGATTTTTGAATGACAATCCTTTTATTATACGTTCTGCTTAATTCACTTATGCCTTCGATTGAATGAAGTGGGCCAATGTCCCTGTGCAAAAGTCGATCATAATCCTCTGAAGTGCGATCGCACGAGCAAGCTAGGGAAACGTGTGATACGCAATCAAATCCGAACTATAGTGTTGACTCTGTTCATTCGTGGTCATCATCAGTCCCCAGTATCGCCACTTTTCTCCGTGTCACCAATATCATTTAAAATTTAGGGTTTCAGCAAAAATCACAACTGATTTGACCATTTGTAGAAGATAAACATCCGTCGTGTCTTGTATATCATCAAGACTTAGGGTTTTTCATTTATGCAAATATCTTCTTCCATTCTTGAGTTTAAATATACAGAAGAAATTTTAATCATAATCGTATCTCACAGCAATATGGCTGATAGTTATACATCTTCTCGGAATGGATCTCCAGTGAAGCGTGAAATTGAAGCATACATCTTGGTATAAAATATGTTTTCCTTCTTCTTTTCTTTTTCGTGTAATCATCATTTGGTTAATATTGAAAAATATTTGTTGCAGATGAACGAAGATGATCGACTTTCTTCTTCTTCTTCTCCCTATAAAATGAAACCCAAACGGACTATTAAGGTCCCTGCTCGTTTCAATCATTATCGCGAAGGTACTTGATGAAAGGCTCTCTCCAGTCCCAAGTGTGATGGATTGTCCGAGCTTCTAAATAATGAGGCGGTGTTTGACAATTGGGACAAGATCCTTGCAACATTCTCGACTGAGCTTCCATGGAGGGCCAATAGTACCTGAGTCTTTGGAGTCTCCTGTAAAGTGTCACCACCAATGTTTGTCCGCATATTTCCTCATGTATGCATTTGAGTTGCTCGTTCGCTTATTCATCTCCGAGGCATCGTGACAAAGATCCATCAGGGTTGCGATAATATAATGCTCCATGTAGCAGAAAAAAGTTTTTTAATTCTTTGAGGATAATTTTCCCTTCTGTAAGAGAACTGCTCAATTCATGAATGATAGGTGCCCGCCAGTCGCTTGCTTGAGCATCTTCAGTTTGAGTAAGCCAGGTGGATGATACAGAACATCTTTGTACATTGATAGACTTCTCTACTCCTTCAAATTGTACTTTGGAAGCAAGAGTTTCCAAACAGTCAACATGGATATTGTTGGTATGACCAGTATGGATGATTGTTGCATCAGCAAAATGGGATAATAGTCGTTGTGCTTCAGCTCTGAATGGTGCAAGTGTTACTTCTTTGAAAGAATATACACCATTCATATGATTGACCAATAACTTTGAGTCTCCTCTTATCTCCAGGTGCATTGCTCCTGCTTGCTTGGACAAGGACAATCCTAACAAGAAAGCTTCTTATTTTGCTGAATTGTTGGTGCATTGGAAATCCAGCTTGAACGAGTGTGAGAAAAACTCACCGGACGGGGATACCAACACCATGCCCGCTCCTCCAATATCATTTATAGGAGTGGCGGATCCATCAAAGTATAGTAACCATGTTTCTTATTTAATGACTGAAATTTCTGGAAACTCACCCGGCACATCTTCATGTAGCTTTGTGATGTCTTCCCCTGGAAAGGCAGCGAGTAAGTATGCAACTGCTTGGCCCTTGATTGCTTTGGGTGAGACACACGCTATGTCGAACTCTGACATCTGAAATAACCCTTTTGCAGGTCTCCCTATCAAGGCTGGCTTTGATAGTAAGAATTTTACAGGATCAGCTTTAGCAACGAGTACGACTCTATTGAACAGTAAATAATGTCCGAACTTCTGGATCACATGAACCAATGCTAGGCACGCTTTTTCAGCTTTAGGGTACCGGATTTCAGCGTCTCTCATCGTACGGCTAAAGTAGTAGATCGGACGTTCGACGCCTTCTTCGTCTTCCTGAGTAAGAAGAGCCCCAACAACAACATCACTGGAAGCTGTGTATAGTATCAATGGTCATTCTTGCACCGAAGATTTCATGACAGCGAGTGATAATAATATCTGCTGGATCTTTTGAAAAGCATCTTGTTGGACATTCATCCATACAAACTTTGCTCCCTTCTTCAGTAGAGGAGTGAACGAAGCAATAAATTGAGCCAATTCTGGAATGAAACGTCGGATGTAATTTACCTTGCCCATAAAGCTCTGAAGATCTTTTACCGGTACGTGGAGGAGGCATGGTGGTAATAGCTTTTGTCTTGTCTAGGTCGACTTTGATCCCTTCTTTCGTGACTTGGAATCCTAGAAACTTCCCAGAAGAAACACCGAATGCACATTTAATCGGATTCATCTTCAATTTATATTCTCTGCATCTTTGGAAGACTTGTCTCAAAACATCTAGGTGAGATGATCCAGTTTTTGATTTGACGTCCACATCGTCGACATAGTCTTCTACTTGTTTATGCATCATGTCGTGAAAGATAGCAGTCGTTGCTCGTTGATAGGTAGCACCTGCATTCTTCAAACCGAAAGGCATCACAGTGCAGTGAAAATTCCCAATGGGTGTTCAGAATATAGTTTTGCTAGCATCGTGTTCATACAACTTGATCTGGTTGTAGCCACTGTATCCATCCATAAATGAGAACATGCCATGACCACTGGTCGTATCTACGAGCATGTCGATGTTGGGTAAGGGAAAATCATCCTTCGGGCAACATTTATTCAGGTTCCTGAAATCTACACAGCATCGGATCTGACCATTTTTCTTATTGACCGGGACAACATTCGTCGGTTGAATGGGTTTGATGAATCCGGCTGCTAGTAGTTTCTGAACTTCAACCTTAATTTGTTCCTCGACTTCATGGATGAACTGCATGGGCGATTGTTTGACAGGTTTGGAGCCGGGAGTTATGTAAAAGTGAAGCGCGACCAATTTGTCATCCAGACCGGGCATTTCCTCGTGCGTCCAAGCAAAAATATCTTGATACTCCTTCAGAAGGCTTATCAATCCTGGGCGTTCCTCTGATGACAGTGCAGAACTGATCAAGATTGGTCTTGGATCTTCCTCCGTTCCGATGTTGATTGTTTCAAGATCATCAGTAGTGGAGTCAGTGTCATCTTGCAGTTGCCGTGGAGTATCTTGAATTTCTTCGTCAGGTGATCGTTCGTTCTGACATGATTCTTCGGGGCAAGGAGACTTTTCATCGACCTCCCCTGCTAATTGCTAATCTCCGCATCGGAGGTAAATGATCCTTACTTCTGCATCATAGCTGGTTATAAAGTGAGATCCCTTCTTAGTATGATCGTGAGCCGAGCCCTGATCCTGGTAACGCTTGAGCGGTCTAGCAGGTGACTTGGAGGATCTTACTTCGGCCACTGAAGATGATGATTTGTCAGCAACTTTCTCGATGGACTTCCATCCTGGGAGTGGAGTGTTGTAGATCTTTCTCGGAGGTTCAGGGATGCTTTTTTGAGGTTCAAGGAACTCAGCATCATAAACCGGAGCATAAGGAGATGATGAAGCTGCGATGCGAACGATCTTGTTGTTGAGCAGAGCCTTCATGAATTGATGGTACGTCGAGGGAACAACCTTGTCGTGGAGCTACGTTCGTCCAAGTATCATATGATAGTCAGGCTCTTTCTCAATCACGTGAAATTTAACCATTTATTGAATAGGTCCTACTTTCAGGTCTAGATATGCATACCCATATATATGGCCCTGGCTTCCTTCAAAACCTATCATCAAGATGGGATGATGTACAATCTTACTCTGTGGGACCTTGGCCGCTTTGAGAGTCTTCATAAAAATAAGATTTGTAGAAGCTCCTGTATCGACAAGAGCTCTCCTGAATTCAGAGTCCTTGAAAAAAACAGTCAGGTACAAGGCTCGATTATGTCGTTCTTATGCCATTCGGTTTTCTTCAGTGAAGGTAATATTGTTTATCGAATGTTCGGACACTATGGATACTTCTTCAACTGCTAGAGATGACGGAATTATTTGCACATCAGATGATATCTGGTTGAGTGCAGCAAACATGTTCGTACGCTGATCTCTGAAGAAGTGTAGGAGCTTACATAAATTTTTGATTAGATGTGTAACTTCCTGATCTACCGGCTTCTCATAAGTAGTAAAATTGTTGGCTTGAAGATTGATATCAGGGGCGTCAGGAGATGAACGTTCCACCATCTGAGCTCCTGATGAGTGCCAAATATTGCATATTTCTACATCTATTTATTGACATTTAGCTCATCTTTTGTGTTCAGAAATCAGATATTATCCCAGATTCTGTATTTTCAAGAATAAATATTTGTACTAATCAATTTTGGGTTTTTAGGTAATAAATAAAGTTCGGAGAAATGGAGGAGCCAAAAGAGCAGAAAATTGGAGGCAAGCGTCTATGGAGCAGAAAGCCAAAGCCCATGCACGCATCAGTTGCAACCCAACAAGTAGCAAAACATTTACAAGACATGGGCTTGAGCAGTCCAAGACCCGTCTCACGACCCGGATCCAAGCCCGTCCTATTTTAGCCGTTAGATTTGACCCATTTATATCCTACGGCCGCATCGACCCACGCATCGGATTACCCTAGATCCTACGGTCGCTCCTTCATGCACATCAAACTTTGATGCACCCGCTCAACACCACAACTACCTATATTTTTTCCCATCGACCAAAACCTAACTTCATTTTCTCTTTCTTTCCTTCTCCCCGACAATACCAGAGAAAAACCATTTCTCTTCCACTCTCTTCTCCCGACCAGATTTGCAGAGCCACCTCCACCGTTTCTCCCGACACCACAGCCACCAACATCCGCACCACCTTCACCTCCTAATTGCTCTCTATCTCTCTCATAGCATCTTACCTAGAGGCTAAGTTTGAGATAGGAAGAACTAGGGTTAGGGTTTTGTCAACAGGAGGGAACCATCATCTCAGAGCCGAATTCACAGAGGAGAGCACAATTCAGCGACTTTGGGCGAGAGGGTATTCATTTATTTCCCAAGTAAAAGTGAATTAGGGTTTGTCTTTGCATGTATAAATAGAAGAGGTAGTGTGATGTAGAAAGGTATGCCTGGACTAGCCAGAGCACCAACTTAGTTTAATTTGTGTTTTAATTGTCTTCAGCATGTTCTAAATCACTCTGCTAGGGTGTTGTTGAAACCCCTGATAATATGTTGAGTAATTCATATTTTTGTTGTTGTTGTTGCTGTGCTTGATTGAGATAGGAGTATAATCAGCTAGTTAATCAAATTATCCTGTGATTGGCTGTACTGTAACAAGACATCCAATACTAGGGGAGAATTAGATAAAATGGTTAATAAATTCTTCATTTGAGGCTTCCATGGAAGAAGGTATGTGCTTAATAAGATAGGAGTGAGGCTTAGCAAATTGACCAAGGAACCTGTGATCAATTGTACTGTGAAAAGACAGTTGATACTAGGGGGAAATTAGTTAGATTAGTTGATAACTCATTATTCAGAATCTTCCTTGGGAAGCAACAAGAACATAAATTGGATTGACTTAGCTAAGATTAGGTGGTGGATTCGACTACCCTGGTGCTCTTTAAGTTGTATTCCTGTTTTATATTTCGTGTCACTTGAAAATCAGTTAGTCGTATCGACAAAACCACAACTTTGTCACTTCTCTAGAAATCAGTTTAGAAAGCCATTAGATCAACTATACAGCCACTCCATTTCCCTGTGGATCGACCTGTACTTGCCACGCCTCCAATAGGCGCTGTGCACTTGCAGTTTTAACGTAGGCGAAGCTTCTTTCCCAGCCTACCAAGTTTTTGGCGCCGCTGCCGGGGATTTGGTAGTGCGATGTAGTGATTATTGGCTTGCACTTCACTGATTTTCATTGCACCCTGTACATATTTACTTTGAATTGCTGCTTTTAGCCCTGTATTAATGTAACTTAGCTGTTAGTTTTCTATTCTTGTATCATCTAGCACATATTTCATTGCATTGTAGTGTTGCTTTACTAGCTATTACTTCTCATTTGCAAGATTCATCATTTGCATTCTCTAGTAGCCTGTAAATACTAGTATTTTTGCATATCCTTAGCTGCATATTGTGTTAGTCAAAATAAGCATAACAGCTTTTCAGTCTTTCCCTTTTGCTGCTTGCACTCGAATGCCCTGAAAAACCAAACGGCATAACTCATTGTCATTACCTCAGTTGCTTAGACTGATATTGATATTGTTTGAACTTGCATATTCCGAGAATTGAACTTCCCCTCTGAGCATCAGATACCCATATCCTCTGCTAAGCAAGCCTAAGGAGGAGAAGAAAAAGGTGCAGAACTCGAGTTTTGCAAAACCCTGAGCAACCCCTGCGACTTATAATGTGAGTGGTTTCCTGCTAGTCGAATGGGCTACATTTTTGTGCTCCATGTTTGCATGCTGAACAAGTGCCACCGATTTGCATCACTGAATTGAGTAAACTCCATGATATTTGAACTCATACATGCTAGCTAAATTTGCGAGATATTTGTGCTGACTTAGATGCATATGTATCAATCTGCCACCACCCATGCAATCATGTTCCTTGTTCTCATAACCTATGCATGATTGCAATTGTGCTAAGCATCTTTGTTTATGAGCCATTACTCCCTGAATGTATGCATAACATGTTATGTGGCCAACCTGTGTGAATGCTGGGCCTTGTTCACCTGATAAACTAGTCTACCCTGGTATCTCTGCATGACAAAGTAGCCACCATGCTTGCCTATTGAACCAACTCCCTTGCTGAGTGTGCAATCTGAAGCCTGTGTTTGTGAGCATATCCTGTGAAACGTAGAGTCAACTGAGCAAGTTGACTTCCCACTTTAAACCCTAGGCTTCAACACACCATGTGACTTTGGGTGCTCTATACTGCGCAATCTAGGCCTCTACAAGGCCTGTGCTGTAACCCTTAACCTTCATTGCTCTGTGCTTAGCTCCAGCCCCTGTAGCTGTTGAGCCTAAGCTGCAACCTGTTAGCCTAGGTTAGCTGTAGCCGCAAATCCGAGTGGACATCAACTGAGAGAGTTGAGCCGTACTTTAACATGCTTTTGAGTGATCTGTGCACTGCATTTTGGCTGCTCATCTAGTTATCTGCATTTTGTGTGATCTGTGCACTGCATTAGCTCTTAGCCCTAGTTGACATCAACTGAGAAAGTTGATATCAACTGTGAACCAGTTGACCTATCTGCCCTGTGCCCCTGAGCATAGTCTGTGATACTCGTGGCATGTTAAGCCTGTGGTAAAAGAGCTAAACAGTTCATCTCGCCTTTGCATCCTTTGCATCTGTTGCATTCGTGGAAGAGTCACTTGCCACAAACAATCACGGCTCGTACTCTACCTTGAGTGAACATAACTCGGCTACAATCGTGCGCATTTATGTCATTTGATCACTTGCCAAGATAGTCACCTTGCCAAACTAGTCACCTTGAGTGCATCCGGGCTAAGATTGTGTGTAAATCCTCGAACCCTCGTTGCCATTTCTATAAGCACTATTTTCATAGTTGGCGTATCACTACTTGTCTCCAAAAGAGCATCACAACTCCGTGTACACAAATGCTAGGCCTAGCCTTTTAAATCTCGTGAGCATTGTCTATCGGTGTTGCTCGAGATTGAGGGTCATCATTGTTTATAAGCATCAGTTCTTTGCGTATGCATTTGTGTCTTGACTGATCAGTAATACATCCTTGAATCTGTGTGCAAAGGCAAAATCCTATGAATATTTGAGTTATACACTGGATAACTGAAATTGTTATTAGCTGAGCCGCACTTGAATGACCATGAAACTCTAAATCTGCCTGTCTATTCTCTGAGCATCATCTGTGACCTGTTTCTCTTGTGCACTCACATAACCTAGGCCGTGCATAACTGGCCCCTGTACCCAAGCCGCGCATAAGTGTGTGTGTCTGTGCACATAACCCGAGCTATCCCGTGAATAAGCTATGCTATGCTTTATTTGTCTTTGTACTTGGATGAGTGCTATAGATTGTTGGTGTATCTTTGAATGTTGTTTTTGTGACCAAAGTTATTGTCAAGCATGATAGGATTTGGGGATAACTCGGGGATGAAGAACTCTCACATAGGTCATTTAGAGAGTTTGCTTATGGGCATGCTTCACCATATGAAAACCCCACAGACCATAGTGATTTTAGGGAATACTATGAACCTTCTCGTGGCCCCGACCTTGAATATTCATACCCTAATCATTATGAGCACATGTATCATCAACCACCATGGGAGGTTGAACAATACTATCCGCCAGTGAACCCTTGCATACAGTCTATAATGGAGAACCTCAAAATCATGGAGCAAAACAATGCTAGGTTTGAATTGAATGCAATGCATGATCATCCATATATCACAATGTCTGAATTTCCCTTCTCTAGTGACCCTTGTGCACGGACATGTACCGAGTATCCATATGAAGCATGCATACCCACTAGTGAAGGCTCCCCTTCAATTGAACAGCTCACTATGATGCTTCAAATGAATCTGACTCAGTTACAAAATTAAGAATGGAAGGAAGTTCATGATAGAATGTGTGCTTCTATTCCTACTCATGCACATGACACTGAATATGAACCTAATCTAGAGGTAGATGAGTGCACTAAAAATGCTACAATTTTGAATAGGGAAATGCAGTGTTATGATGATAATGATGATGATGAATATGAAGAGCATGTGTACTTTGAAAATGTAGTGGAATCTTTAGGTTCGAGACATTAAGTTTCTCTTCGTGAACCCTATGAATGATGCTTCTTCTAATATTCATACTTGTCTTTGTGAATTGGAGTCAGTGCAATTGTTCACCGAAAATGAGCAAGCTATACCACCCGGTTGTGACTTGGGGAATCTTTGAGAGTTTTGGCACCAATTATCTTATGCATGAGAATGAAATTTTGAGTAATGATGATTATGACATGGAGATTGATGAACTGTTTTATGCAAGTGAACATGATTTGTCTAATTCTCACCTAGGTCACAATGTGAAGTTTCTTGTGATCTCCCTATGCATGAAATCGAAGATGATAATTATGGACTAGGGCTTGTAGAAATGTTTTATGAACATGAGCATGTCACAAAGACTTGTAGATGATTTGGGAGATATTGTTTTGAGTGATACTTGTTACTCTTGAGCTCACACATGTGAACAACTTAGACATGCCCAACATCATGCCCATGTCACAGTCTGTTAGATTTCCACCCAACCTAGGTTTGGCTTGTAACAAAATTGCAAAACCAACTTTTCTGAGAATTCCTAATTTAGGCCTAGAGCTTTGTGATTCCCAAGTCCTCTTGGACTATTTTGCATCAAAGTATAACACCTTTAAGGAGCCACAGTTGGAATATGTATGTCTGCCTGTTCTTAGCAAAACTCATTTTGAGTTAGACCTAGTGCATGATGTACCTTTAAATTTGCAAGATTTTGTGCTCACAAACACATCTGTTGACAAGTTTAGGTTTTGGGGAAAATCGTTCACGTTTGCAGCCTTACTTGCACTCTCATGTTATATTTGTATAAGGCTATTGATGTCTCTGCATATCTTCTTTTCGGTTGATCCTCAACTCTTTAGATTGTTGGTGTATGGTGAATTTTCATTGTATATAATCCAGTAGGACTTGTTAAATTTTCTATCTTGATTCGGTTGAGTCTTCTTTTTATTGTGCTAGTCCAATAAGATCTCAAAATGTTGGATTCTAGCCTTGACTAATGAAGCTCTAACCTTGCTCTGCCAACATACCGGTAATCTCTTCCCTTTTCTCTTATCAGCATAGTTTTCTTGGTATGTGACTTTTTGTCTTATTATCTGTTGACACATTGAGGACAATGTTTGATTTAGGTTTGGGGGTGCATTTGCATATAGAGTTTTTAGTCTTTTATTTCAAAAAAAAAAAAATCAAAAAATCAAAAAAATCAAAAAATCAAAAAAATCAAAAAATTCAAAAAATTCAAAACTCTTTGTAAATACTTGCATAAAATCCTCCAAACTTTTAGAGATTTTAGAGTCACTAGCATGCTTCTAGCTATGTTTACATAGAGAGTCTCACCGAAATAACAGAACTTGGAAGTACTGGAGAACACAATCGGGTTTCTTAGTTGATTAGAGCGTTAAAGTTGGATTTAACCATACCAGAGGGCGAATTAGGTACTGTTTAGATATTCGGTAGTAGAATTGTGATCACCCATAGTGGAGACTACCCATTTTTACATCAAGCGAGGCACCGACCTTCATTTTTGTGACTTTCTAAAAATCTGTTAGAGTGTGTGTCACCATACGTCAATTAGGGTAGGAATGGTGAGCTACCCAACTTCGCACCACTTTCAACACTACTTTTGATCTCTTGAGTGCTAATTTTGTCAATCATGAGGGTGACGTTTAAAGATGAAAACTCCTTCTAAATATCGATTTGCAGTTAGCATCACTCTCTCTCAACAACATCAACAGATCCATAGAAACACATCATCGTCAGCAAGCGGAGCATCATCAGAATATTTGAAGAAAAGTGAAATAGTCCAAGGTTTACATCCAACAAAGAAAATAGGATGAGAATTAGTGAAGTTTATGAAATCAAGACAATACAAGTTTTATTGTTTTATTGTTATTTTCATTTAATGTATGTTTTTTTTTTTTAAAAAAAAAAAAAAAAAATGTTTGTCAAGTTTTTGTGAAGTTCAGAAGTTCATCATCAGCAGTTGAAGACCGAAGACCGAAGATTGAAGACGTTTCTATGGATGCTGAGAGAGTGATATTAATTACCGATCGGGTGAGAATGTAAGTGAGTACTCCCACCCTTGCTAATGGTTGATTTCCTTTCTTAGAGATCATCAGAAAAAGATTCTTTTTGCCCACACTTCTGTGGAGTCTCCAGAAATTATTTCGGAAGGTTATCCTTCTCACCTTCAACGTGTGCAGGATTTCTCTCTTTGTTCCTGCCTGCAAACATGAGGGACTAAAAAAGCGGTCTTTTTGAGTGCAATTTTCATAAAACCCTAATGGTGAGGCAGAAGTCGAGGCTTGTGATCACTCGAATCCGAATTCTTTCATATGGTATGGTTATTTCTCGCTCAAAGACTTAAGGATGAGAATGCGTTCTTTGGTAGTTCTAACTTCTTGTTACTAGCATGCGAAACTCTATGTCCTCATAGCTCCTTGGATGCTTGAGACTCTTTTACACTCGAAATTGGAGAAGGTTTTGTGGGTACACCTCTCGGTAAACCCTCACGAGACTACAACTCGTCCACTAGGGACACCTAGGGGTTTAAAGGCTTAGTGCATACGCTAAATGCATTCGAGAGACCCGCGACAGTGGTATAGTTAGGATTTCTTAATTTCTGTTTCACTTGAGGACAAGTAAAATTCAGGTTTGGGGGTATTTGATGAGTGCCAAATATTGCATATTTCTACATCTATTTATTGGCATTTAGCTCATCTTTTGTGTTCGAAATCGATATTATCCTGCATTCTTGTATTTTCTTTGTTTTCAAGAATAAATATTTGTACTAATCAATTTTGTGTTTTTAGGTAATAAATAAAGTTCGGAGAAATGGAGGAGCCAAAAGAGCAGAAAATTGGAGGCAAGCGTCTATGGAGCAGAAAGCCAAAGCCCGTGCACGCATCAGTTGCAACCCAACAAGTAGCAACCCATTTACAAGACATGGGCTTGAGCAGTCCAAGACCCGTCTCACGACCCGGATCCAAGCCCGTCCCATTTTAGCCGTTAGATTTGACCCATATATATCCTACGGCCGCATCGACCCACGCATCGGATTACCCTAGATCCTACGGTCGCTCCTTCATGCGCATCAAACTTTGCTGCACCCGCTCAACACCACAGCTACCTATATTTTTTCCCATCGACCAAAACCTAACTTCATTTTCTCTTTCTTTCCTTCTCCCCGACAATACCAGAGAAAAACCATTTCTCTTCCACTCTCTTCTCCCGACCAGATTTGCAGAGCCACCTCCACCGTTTCTCCCGACACCACAGCCACCAACAGCCGCACCACCTTCACCTCCTAATTGCTCTCTATCTCTCTCATAGCTTCTTACCTATATGCTAAGTTTGAGATAGGAAGAACTAGGGTTAGGGTTTTTTCAACAGGAGGGAACCATCATCTCAGAGCCGAATTCACAGAGGAGAGCACAATTCAGCGACTTTGGGTGAGAGGGTATTCATTTATTTCCCAAGTAAAAGTTAATTAGGGTTTATCTTTGCATGTATAAATAGAAGAGGTAGTGTGATGTAGAAAGGTATGCCTGGACTAGCCAGAGCACCAACTTAGTTTAATTTGTGTTTTAATTGTCTTTAGCATGTTCTAAATCATTCTGCTAGGGTGTTGTTGAAACCCCTGATAATATGTTGAGTAATTCATATTTTTGTTGTTGTTGTTGTTGTGCTTGATTGAGATAGGAGTATAATTAGCTAGTTAATCAAATTATCCTGTGATTGGCTGTACTGTAAGAAGACAGCCAATACTAGGGGAGAATTAGATAAAATGGTTAATAAATTCTTCATTTGAGGCTTCCATGGAAGAAGGTATGTGCTTAATAAGATAGGAGTGAGGCTTAGCAAATTGACCAAGGAACCGTGATCAATTGTACCGTGAAAAGACAAGTTGATACTAGGGGGAATTAGTTAGATTAGTTGATAACTCATTCTTCTAATCTTCCTTGGGAAGGAACAAGAACATAAATTGGATTGACTTAGCTAAGATTAGGTGGTGGATTCGACTACCCTGGTGCTCTTTAAGTTGTATTCCTGTTTTATATTTCGTGTCACTTGAAAATCAGTTAGTCATATCGACAAAACCACAACTTTGTCACTTCTCTAGAAATCAGTTTAGAAAGCCCTTAGATCAACTATACAGCCACTCCATTTCCCTGTGGATCGACCTGTACTTGCCACGCCTCCAATAGGCGTTGTGCACTTGCAGTTTTAACGTAGGCGAAGCTTCTTTCCCAGCCTACCAGCTCCCAAAATTCTTGTCAGATCCACCATACAGTTGAATAAATTATCGATTGCTCCTTTCAATCGATTTATATTTCTTTCCTAAATTTCTTGCCTCCGCGCTAGCTCAGTCAATGATGAAATTTCTCCATCGAATGCACCGATAGAGAGAAAGTGAGTAGTAAAGTAGAATGTTGATTGCTCCAAATTTCTCCAAATTCCTTCGCGATAAAATACTGGCAGCTGGACCGAATATTATTAATTAGAATGTTGGATCAACATAAAATTATTTGGGTTTGAATTATGCTTTGCAGAGCATTTGATTTGAAACCCTAATTTTGATCGATTGTTATTCAATTGATGATTTATTGAAAATCAATCAATGAGTGATAGAGGGACGGGCTACATGGGATGATGGTCGACCATGTAGCGCCCAAGTGCTCGAATGAGCGTGCACCAAAGTCCTTTGTAGGCCCGTTGGTGAAAGGATGATTAAATGCTTGTTTAATCATAACGGGTGTGAAACCGGCCCTTGGTGGTCGTGGGACCAGCTGGTGGTTGATTGATCAAGTTCCAAGTTGGTTGGAAAGAGTTTGGACCCAATCATTAATAGAATGTGGGACCGGCTTCTGCAAGCCTAAGGGCCGACCTTGGTCGATCAAGGTGGCATGCCCGTGTCACCATATTGTCTGTGACTCAATTTTGAGAATTTGGGTATTTTATGGTGCGGGTTTGAGCAATTTTTTGGATTTTCAGAAGAGTTTGATCTTGACTGAAACTCTCGATTTTGCTAGAGTGAGCAAGTAGAATTTTGCTCGCGCGACCAATATTGTAAGAATATTAAAATATATAATATTTAAATATTAGTTGTGGAAATCCCGGATGGTCGTGTGACCATTTGACGTTTTGGTTTTTGAAAGTTTGAGCAATATTTTTGAGAAAATATGGAAAAACCCGGGTTTTTGCTCAAACAAAAGAGTTTCATGAGATGAAGGAAGAAATAATAAAATAAGGAATTGGGAGATGTGGGACCGGCCATAACTAGGGCATGGTCGACCGGCTAGTAGGCCCGGTCTCGTGCTCTTCACTATTTTATATTATTATTTTCCATCATTTGAGGAAATACGAAGAAACTAGGAGTTTTGTTCGAACGAGGAAGTTTGCTAAAACAAGGATTTTTCAAGAGACAAAGAAAAATAATAAAATAAGTTAAAATAAAAGGAAGAGTCGTGGGACCGGCTACGTATGCATTGGTGTGCTCGTTCGTGCATTATTGTTAAGTACACTCGCACCATTTTCTCGGGGGTTACTCGGTGGTGGCCCAGATGCCCGGACATGGAATATTTATTACTTATTCGTGGAACTCAGCTGAGAATAAGTCACAAAACGGAGTAATAAAATAGATTGATTATCTATTACTAATTCATGGAATTTGTTAGAGCACTGCTCGGTCAAACTCGCATGCGTTGCTATCTCAAGCATGTTTGTCAATGTTAGTGATCAAAACTATAAGTATTGATTTCTAGCCTATTTATAGATGTCTCGGACTAGGACATAGATTGTGTAGTTGAGTTTAGATTTCACGGAGTTCATCATTTGAAGACGAAGAACTACTAAGGGGAGCTTGTGGAACTTCTTAGACAAAAGGTATGTGGAGACTTGAACTCATCTATCACTTGGAAAGTCTATTTCTACTATCTCATATATTGAGACATAAGTCGTGTTACGATATAGTTTTCTCTATACACATTTGAGATTTCGAGCTGAGTATATCTCGCTTACATATTTCTCGAAATATGTGTTGGTAAGCTTTCGCTTCTGAAAAAGCGGGGGTACAACAACCTCACCCAATATTTCGATTAGCAACCTGTATGGACAAACTCCAATATACTTTCAAGAGAATCAACTAGACTCAATCTTAATAAAGTATATCAAAGAGTTATATCTCTCTTTCTTGATTCAATTCTTTCTCAAGCAAATAGAAATATGCGAGTCTAATTGAATACAAGAGATAACACATGAACGGTACCAAAGACCAATGTTCAAGGATCAATCAATTTCCAATCAACAACCAAAGGTCGGATTTCCAATTGATTGATTCAAACGCACAACCTTTGATATTTCAATTATATAACAAAATATAATGCGGAATAGAAATAACTCAGACACCAGAATTTTGTTAACGAGGAAACCGCAAATGCATAAAAACCCGGGACCTAGTCCAGATTGAACACACACACTGTATTAAGCCGCTACAGACACTAGCCTACTACAAACTAACTTCGGTCTGGACTGTAGTTGAACCCCAATCAATCTCACACTGATCTAAGGTACAGTTGCGCTCCTTACGTCTATGATCCCAGCAGGATACTACGCACTTGATTCCCTTAGCTGATCTCACCCACAACTAAGAGTTGCTACGACCCAACGTCGAAGACTTTAATAAACAAGTATGTATCGCACAGAAAAGTCTACGATAATAGATAAATCAATCTCCCACAGAAATACCTACAAGTTTTGTTCCGTCTTTTGATAAATCAAGGTGAACAGGAACCAAGTAATAACCCTGACTTATATTCCCTAAGAACAACCTAGTATTATCAATCACCTCACAATAATTTTAATCGACGCGGCGAAAGAAGATATTTTGGAATCACAAACGATGAGACGAAGATGTTTGTGACTACTTTTATATCTTGCCTATCGGAGATATTAATCTCAAGCCAATCGTTACAATTGTACTCAACACGATAGAATCAGCAAGATCAGATCACACAACTACGAGAAAGTAGTATCGGTCTGGCTTCACAATCCCAATGAAGTCTTTAAGTCGTTAACCTGAGTTTCAAGAAGAAACCTAAGGTTGAAGGAGAATCGACTCTAGCTAATACAACTAGTATCACACAGAAGGTGTGAGGATTAAGTTTCCCAGTTGCTAGAGTTCTCCCTTATATAGTCTTTCAAATCAGGGTTTGCAATCAATGTTAGCTTAGTAACAAAGCATTCAATATTCACCGTTAGATAAAAACCTGATTAGATTCAAGCTAATATCTTTCAACCGTTGGATCTAAAACTTAGCTTGTTACACACAAATGAAATGCACGATTTTAGGTTTGTGTAACCGTACCCAAACATGAACATTTGTTGGTTCAACAATAGTTAACCAAATGGTTAGCCATATGAGCACTTTCATATCAACCATATTCTTCTTCACCATAACTAGTTCAAATGACTCAAATGAACTAGTTAGAGAGTTGTTCAATTGCAAGGAAATATTATGTAACTACACAAGACACAATCGAAGCAAAAACAATTTGATTCACTCGAATTGGTTCATGAACTTTATAGCCACGGTCTGCATTTTGCATTCCTTAGTTAATATAAATATAAGTTCACAAACAATCGTCTTTAGATATAATCAACTTAAGTTCGCGGACTTAAGTTCCCGGAAGGAGTTCTCAAACTCCAGCAGATTTTCTCGGGTCGAGAACTTCCGCCAGTTCGCGGACTGAGTTCACAGCTCTTGTTCCGGTTCTCTTGATCAACGAAGTTCACAAACTTCGGTTCAAGGAAAAGGGACTTATACATATATGTGTTACCACACAATGCTTCTATCCAACATTGGTTATATAATAACTCTCAATTTCAATCATTGAAACAGTCTTAGAGGACGTTATTATATAGTTGTTATTCACAAACTATTTTTCGTCAAAGTAAGCAATTTTCAAAGTGATTGAAACATATCATGACTTTCGTCACTAGGTAAAGATGAACTTGGCCAAAGCAAAAGCTTACCAACACATATTTCGAGAAATAGATAGGCGAGATAAACTCAGCTCGAAATAGCAAATGTGTATAATCAAAGTCTATATAGCAAAACGACTTTTGTCTCAAAGATAGGAGATATAGTAGATAGACTTTTGAGTGATAGATAAGTTCAAGTCTCCACATACCTTTTAGTCGATGAAGTTCCACTAGTTCCTTGAGTAGTTCTTCGTCTTGTATGATGATTGCCATGGAGTTCTTGAGCTCAACTACACTTTCTATCCTAGTCCGAGACTTAGCTATAGTAGACTAGAAATCAAGACTTATAGTTTTGATCACTAACATTGACAAACATGCTTGAGATAGCAACACATGCGAGTTCGACCGAGCAGTGCTCTAACAATCTCCCCATTTGTCAATTTTAGTGACAAAACTATCAATACATATGGAATACAAAAATAAATGAATTAACTTTTGTAGCTCCTATTCCACATGCCTAATTACTCGAAATCTTCGTCACTTCCAAGTACTCCAATGATCCCAAAGGTCGTAAGTTTAGCATTATCGTTGTTGAAAATCTGTAGCTATAACAACGAGAAAACAAGAGTTCTCAATCATTGTTATACAGTGTCATAGTATCAAAGTTCAATTGTATCACAACTTCAACAACAATACTATGGTGATATGTATCACTCCCCTTAGTCAATACTCCATCTCACATGGAAACCACTTCCCCTTACGTAATGATCCGAAAACCATATGTATTTGTAGTGTGAACTACATATTAATTCTCCCCCTTCTTGTCAATAAAATTGACAAAGGTACGAAAACGGGATCATAATGAAATTTCCAAAAGAGACATTTCATGACCAAAAGAAAGCATATATCATCTTATTTAGATGCAATCTTATAGCCGAAGCTAAATACATTCATCAAGGAGTTTATAAAGATACAATATAACCCCTATAATATTACATAGCCGCACTCCCCACAAAGATTTGGCAATTAAGCACAAGTTCAATTAAGAACTCTCCCCTTTAATATGTTATTCCCGAAAGAACAACAAGAGCGACCTTAATTCCAAAAGAAAACAAGGATTTCTTTGGACATAACAAATCACATATGAATATGAATTTGAATCCAAAATACTCAATTAAATTAACCACAAGAGAACCCATGATTAATTTAATCGGAAATATACAATCAAATTTACCACAAAAAGTGATTAATTTAATTGGCCATGCTCGACATAAGAGAACTTACGGAGCTACGACTAAGCTATTCATAAGAAAATGATCAACTCAGTCGATTAAGCTCAAACATAAGAAACCTTACGGAACAACACAGTATATACATAAAATATGGATCAGGGAAGATCAATACTGCGGAATACACAAGGATTCATTCTATTTTCCATCGCTATTTGCAAGATGACATACAATAGACATAATCCTTGTAAACAAAATATTTTAACCTATCTTCCATCAATAAATGACATAATAGGCTTAACTTTTGTATTGTCAAAAGTTCATTCCTTCTTTTATCAACACATGCATATCGACATACAAAGGACTTAACTTTCGACAAGGTATGGGACAATCACAGTTCACGGACGTAAACACACATATCCCATAACAAATTGCAATATATAAAACCATAAAGATTAATACTGCAAAAATCATCTTCCAAACAGTTTTAGAATTTAAACCAATAAACCTAAAAACATGAAGATGAAAATCGTTGGACATAGCTATGTGTACTCACAATAATGGCTATTCCAAACTCTAGTAATCTTTCTCAAAAACAAGAATAAATTCTCATAAGAAGTTTCCTAGGTATCAAGACAAACTCATAATGCACATATAAGATGATTTGTCCTTAGAGGGTAGAATCAATCTTTTTCGCCCGGATTTACACCAAGAATAGCTACCAAAGGCGTATAAAAAGATTTTCTTAACAAAGAAGAACATACAAAGTCTTTAACGACCATGCACCATAGTTCACAAAGGATGATTGTGAACTCAAGAATCCCATAACAATGCGTACAACTGCCCATTCTTGAACCTCCTTCTTTGTGATTCACAAACAACATTCTTTTAAAATATACAAATTAGCTTAGAAGAGTATTACTCCAAGAATCCAAGTGCCCAAGTCAAAGAGCAGTGGAACAAGTGCGACGAAACAGAGCAAAACACTCAAAAACAAGAGACAGGACAAATACCAATCTTAACTCATCAAAATTCAAGGTTTCTAATCTCCATTTTTAAGATAATTCAAAGAGAAAGAGAATGCAAAAAGAATGAGGTCATTCCGATTTTGGACGAAGAAGTTGCGTCCAAAACAAGTTTACCGAATATCGACGTTAAGTATGCATACTGGTTTGTAAACGAATTTTCATGACCTGGGGAAGTATACAAATGGGTATGCGTACTTAAACTCCTGGACTTTGGTTTTAAAAGATGTTATGCATACCTGGTAGGTGTACCATGAAGTCCAAACATCCCGAACTACTATTTTCAAACCTAAACGTTTAAGAACCTTAAACATAGATCGAGTTAGGTTGAAATGAACGATACGCAAGGTACATGGATCGTTACTCTAAGAAAACACAAAACTTGCTCAAGTTTATAGACATACCTTTTTAGAAGAATCCGATCGAATTCTACAGCATTACCAAACATTCAAAATCATACCCAACTTAATATGTGTGCCCAAGTTCTTGTGCTTCCCTCACCGTATACATAACTGGGCATTTCTTGGTGAGGATGCACTTTCAACACAATCAAGCTGTGTTGAGGTGAACAATGTCTTGCTCACCATGGCACCAAGAAAGAGTTTCTTTCCAGCAACTCTTACATCTTTTAGTGTTGAGAAACACCCAAGGAACTGTTTTTATAAGTCTATCAAAGAACTTCAAGAGAACCCAAAAAGATTTGTGTTTCTGATTTCTTGTTTTCCAACTTATATAAAACAGTTTATGTAGATAGTTTTTAGTACTGCGAAGGGAAACTCTTTTGACAAAAAGAGACGTCCTAGCTTCTTCATAAAAGAAGACAATACTACTATCTTGATAGTAAGTGTCAGGAATTGAGCAATGAATGGATTCATGCTTTGAAGTGATATACTCATATGGCTGAGATTTAAACTCCTCTTGTAATTCGTTTAGTTTGTTAAAATTAATTGAATTTCGCAGAGGATGAGCATTGCTCTCATTGATTAGTAAATCAATGTCGACTTCAACTTAGTAAATCAATGTCGACTTCAACATGAATATTATTCCTCATAACCTAATTTAGCTTGTCAAGAGATTCTTGTTCTTTCTGGAGGTATAACTCAACATCAAGAGATAAGCTTTCAAGTTCTTTTCAAGCCCTGAAAGCACTTCAAGGGATTTTAAACCTGGTGGAGGTTTAGATAGAATTTTTTCTACAGATTTTATTAAATCAGCCATAGAAGAAACTTCTGCAATCCCTGGATCTGGTGGTGAATTTATTGAGATAGCAGAACTGTCCATATAGTCAGATCGCTACAAACACAGACTTATGAGGTCTTTAATGTGTTTTCCTGCTCTGATACCAATTACAAAAGCGGGGGTACAACAACCTCACCCAATATTTCGATTAGCAATCTGTATGGACAAACTCCAATATACTTTCAAGAGAATCAACTAGACTCAATCTTAATAAAGTATATCAAAGAGTTATATCTCTCTTTCTTGATTCAATTCTTTCTCAAGCAAATAGAAATCTGCGAGTCTAATTGAATACAAGAGAAAACACTTGAACGGTACCAAAGACCAATGTTCAAGGATCAATCAATTTCCAATCAACAACCAAAGGTCGGATTTCCATTTGATTGATTCAAACGCACAACCTGTGATATTTCAATTATATAACAAAATATAATGCGGAATAGAAATAACACAGACACCAGAATTTTGTTAACGAGGAAACCGCAAATGCAGAAAAACCCCGGGATCTAGTCCAAATTAAACACACACACTATATTAAGCCGCTACAGACACTAGCCTACTACAAACTAACTTCGGTCTGGACTGTAGTTGAACCCCAATCAATCTCACATTGATCCAAGGTACAGTTGCGCTCCTTACGTCTCTGATCCCAGCAGGATACTACGCACTTGATTCCCTTAGCTGATCTCACCCACAACTAAGAGTTGCTACGACCCAAAGTCGAAGACTTTAATAAAAAAATCTGTATCACACAGAAAAGTCTACGATAATAGATAAACTGTCTCCCACGTAAATACCTACAAGTTTTGTTCCGTCTTTTGATAAATCAAGGTGAACAGGAACCAATTGATAACCCGGACTTATATTCCCGAAGAACAACCTAGTATTATCAATCACCTCACAATAATCTTAATCGACGCGGCGAAAGAAGATATTGTGGAATCACAAACGATGATACGAAGATGTTTGTGACTACTTTTATATCTTGCCTATCGGAGATATTAATCTCAAGCCAATCGTTATGATCGTACTCAACATGATAGAATCAGCAAGATCAGATCACACAACTACGAGAAAGTAGTATCGGTCTGGCTTCACAATCCCAATGAAGTCTTTAAGTCGTTAACCCGGGTTTTCAAGAAGAAACCTAAGGTTAAAGGAGAATCGACTCTAGCTAATACAACTAGTATCAGACAGAAGGTGTGGGGATTAGGTTTCCCAGTTGCTAGAGTTCTCCCTTATATAGTCTTTCAAATCAGGGTTAGCTTAGTAACAAAGCATTCAATATTCACCGTTAGATGAAAACCTGATTAGATTCAAGCTAATATCTTTCAACCGTTGGATCGAAAACTTAGCTTGTTACACACAAATGAAATGCACGATTTTAGGTTTGTGTAACCGTACCCAAACATGTACATTTGTTGGTTCAACAATAGTTAACCAAATGGTTAGCCATATGAGCACTTTCATATCAACCATATTCTTCTTCACCATAACTAGTTCAAATGACTCAAATGAACTAGTTAGAGAGTTGTTCAATTGCAAGGAAATCTTATGTAACTACACAAGACACAATCGAAGCAAAAACAATTGATTCACTCGAATCGGTTCATGAACTTTATAGCCACGGTTTGCATTTTGCATTCCTTAGTTAATATAAATATAAGTTCACAAACAATCGTATTTAGATATAAACAACTTAAGTTCGCAGACTTAGTTCGCGGACTTAAGTTCCCTAAGGAGTTCTCAAACTCCAGCAGATTTTCTCGGGTCGAGAACTTCCGCCAGTTCGCGGACTGAGTTCACAGCTCTTGTTCCGGTTCTCTTGATCAACAAAGTTCGCAAACTTCGGTTCAAGGAATAATGACTTATACATATATGTGTTACCACACAATGCTTATATCCAACATTGGTTATATAATCTAAAATCTCATTTTCAATCATTGAAACATTCTTAGATGACGTTATTATATAGTTGTTATTCACAAATTATTTTTCTTCAAAGTAAGCAATTTTCAAAGTGATTGAAACATATCATGACTTTCTTCACTAGGTAAAGATGAACTTGTCCAAAGCAAAAGCTTATCAACACATTGAAAAGGCGAGGGTACCCAAATATACCTCAAGCTAAAACTTTTCCTACCTATGAGTCCTTTCTCCGAAAGTGATTGTCTATGGACTGAGTCGAGACAATACAACTAATCGGTTCACACTTCGTGTGATCGCCTATGGATACGAGATCGAGACAATACAACAACGAAGTATGTTTGGACTGGGTGGTGGAGTTGTGTGGTAACACTCTAAAATGGATCTTATAGCTCTCAGGTTAATACCAACGTCAGTGAATTCTTTACATTCTTGTGATGATGGCGTGATTACGTTGCATTGTAGCCATGGACAATACGATAGTATCCACAGATTTAACGAGCATATGGATGTTATGGGAATGGATCAAATGAATCGGAAGAGTAGCTGTAATGCCCGTTGAATAAACTAATTATTAGAGAGGTGATAAGCTGTAGAACATCTGTGCTTGCTTATTTTCTCAGTCTTGCGTTCAGATTGTTGTAGTGAGCTGATGACGACACCATATCCAAATAACTCTGACCAG